>JAQFXU010001374.1:0-29915 GCA_034693705.1 Spatulosminthurus flaviceps | reverse complement strand
TCCTTGTTGAATTTATCTTATTTCTGGGTCAGTACATAAAGACCCCCGGTAAGACTAAAGTGACAAGTAAACTGTGAATTGTATTTTTTAAAGCCAAGCCAATCATGTATATGGTAGTATAAATTGCAATCACTTATTCAGTAACCATTGTGAAATCAAATATTTAAATTTTCCGAATGTATCAGCTCCTTTTGCCTCCATTGGAAATTTGATTCCAATTTCCAATGCTCAGCCGCTTGAAAACTCCTGAGGAACATGTGTATGTCGTATGTTATGAGGAGTTGTGTTAAATACAAACACATGTTTAAAATACCGCGAAAGATTTATAGCAATGTCAATTATGCGAAAGTGGTGGCATAGCTCTTTTACTTCCCCCCTTTTGGCCACTATCCATTTGGTAATAAAGTAATAACTGACTTAAATTTCTATACCAACAGAAGTGTAGGTCTTACTTGATAAAGAATTTCGTTCCCAGATTTGATTGATTGATAAAAATCAGATTTGGTATGGGTAGTTATTATGAGTGCAGGAAGAAAGAATCAATTTTTTTTATTTATGGACGAAACGCGGAAGGAAGGAAATATCTGGAGAAAGAGGAATTTTCTCAAAGCCTAGGTGTACGTACTGCTTTAAAAGTGAATATCAGAAAAAAATACTGGAGTCTTTCAAGTATCTATCGGATTGACTAAAAAGCTCATCGGGATAATGATGATAGTCGGAGTCGGTCCATTATTCATATGAAATATAAAGAAGCACCTCCCGGGTTTGGAATAATATATTATTTCCGTATGTTTGTTAAGAAATTAATATCTTTTTGCGATTGGAAAGAAGAGAGAAGTTAATTGCACTGGCTGTCAAGCATTGCATTATCGTGCGAGGGAGTCACTTTTGAATATATGTTTTCCTACGACAGGCTTTTTTTTTTTTTTTTTTAAATATTTTCGGCGTAAATCACTATGAAGTTTTATGTTGGAGCGAATCAGTGCTCACTTCATTCAAAAATATTTAGGGGTTTTTATTACCTGCAACACCTTTAAGACACGATGTAAATATGCGAGCCTCGTTATACAGGGAATTTTGGTTATTTTATGCACCGACTTGTATGAGGTAGCCGTATTCTCATGAGCAATCGTGTTAGAGAACAAAGTCAGGTAGAAAATTGGGTTCTAATTTAACTTTAAATATTTTGGTAATTGAATTCCGATTTTAATTCTGTTGGAGCAATCTTGTGTGGATTGGGTTGTAATTCATTCGAATATAATTTGAATAATTCGTCGTACGTGTTCTAATTCCAACACTTATACGAACACTTTCCTTGGATTTTGTGGTGAGCTCTCTTAAAGGGAAGAATTTTCACATGTTCGAGATAAAAACTCACTCAAAAATCACTCGGATTTGTGAAACCCACAGTTTTTCTGAAAACATTTCCTGAGAATCTTTCTTTCGGGCTAAAATCGTATGTGTAAATATCAAAATCACGTTTGTTTGAATAACGTATGGAAATGGGAATATTGTCCGAATTCCCAGCACTGTGCCGTGAAATCCAGTCTTACAGTTGCTAATTTATGTGAGCATCTGACTGAGCTACCCTTTATGAACTTCGTCTGCCCCTACCTCTTCCAAGCTCCTATCCTGTAAGTAGGGCATACACTATCCATAGATAAGTCAAGGAGCTTTAATGCATGTTATATGTTATTGTATTCCCCATTCCCCACGATGTTACTAACAGGCTTACAATTCTAGTGAGACAGCTATGCATATTTACAGAGCTTTAACAGCAAAGGACAGAAAAAGTTATGCGAAGTAATTTTTTGGTTTAGTCGAGGTGCTTATCCAGAATTTAGACCACCATTAATGTTGTGAACCAGAAATGCAATTGTAAATTTTATCCCTGATTTCCTCATAAAATTTAGTACCGTCTAAATTGGAATAGCTAGGATCAATGCAGATTGTGGTGAAATCTGATTTTCTCAGATTTCGAAGCTATACTGCTATACTATACCTTTACCTTGTGTCAGCAAGTCACTGTGGCCGAGTCAGTAAATTGTGAACACTGACACACAAACAATTTCTTAACAAGAAAGTTTAGACACAGCTCAAAGAGATGGTCACAGAAACCGGCCAAAAGGGCTGTGTCATAGAAATTTCTGGACACTCCCTCCGGAAGTAAACAAGGAAAATCTGTGTCGTACTTTTTTCTTTTTTTACTTCCACCCTTTATATCGTCTTTTTTCCAAAGACTTTGACGCGTTTAATGTTATTTACTCAGATAATTTTTGTGTCAGTGTTCAAAATTGACTGACACAGTCCCATTGCAGCAAGTTCACGGATATGTAAGAAGGCTAAATAACTAAGTAATATTAAGTAGAGGTAATATTTAATAGGGCTAGAGTTTATTGAGGAGTAGTTGACTGGGGAAACTAGAAGATTGCACTCTACCATTGTAGTTGATAAACGCCTAAACATTGTATGGTATTACTTCGTGATATGGACAGGGTGTTCCGCAATTCACAGAAGGTCTGCAATCCCGATAACGCTCTACATAATTCGCCCTATACCGTGGCTGAGCGACTGATGGCGTCATCATGTTGGGTATGATGTGACATAAAAGATAGAAGGGAGCATTGCTTTGAATTAAAAAGCAAGTGAGTGTCATGTCTGTAGCGTTGGGGCTTGTGTTGTACAGGCAGTGGAAGGTGGACGAGAGCACAAGTAAATACGCCAGGAATGAAGTCAACTTCATTCTCATTACAATCCTCCTTTTCCACTTCCCTCCTCCTCTCGGGTCCCACTAAACCTTTTTCTACCGATTATGTAATGCAGTCCTCTTCGACTTAGTGTAAATGTTGTGGAGAATTGATATCTAGTAGTTTTCGCTACTTCGCTGTTAAATCTATTATTATTTTTATACTACTATTGTTGTTATTATTACTACACATGCTTGCCTCTCAAGGAAAATCATTGGACTGTGGTGGTAGTGGTTTTCGAACAAGGCTGAATTTGGAGTTGTGGAATAGCCTTATCTGGACAATCGCATCCATAAGTTTACTGCCTCATTACATCAGCGGAAATTCTATATACCTATTGACACGCAATATCTCCAAGCTTGAGGTCTAATGTGCAAATTCGAGACGATATATTTGCAGTATTAACGCAACGTCGTCACACACAGTTAAACAGGGTGTACTTTCCTCTGAATTTGGTTTTTCTTATTGAATGCCACTTTCCCGTGACTACATTATTTGTACTGTCAAATTTACTTCAACAGTTTTGTGGTTCATGAATCATGAGTTGCACGTTGTTCCAGCTTGATGACATGTGACTTCATGTGTCTTCCCCAGAACATCCTCACTTCAATGATTATTTCAAAGCGGAGCATGAGATTACCAGAGTCAAATTATACTGGTGTCATGTTATCCATGAGAACCTTGAAAGATCTGAATCACATGTGGAGGAGATCAAAAGGTTATTTATTGGAAAATCACCGTGTTAGTTGCACACGTACCTTCATTCCGATGTGCTCAATTTAATTTTAAATCGTGTAGGAATTAAGGGAAAATGCGCCCTCATTTTGTTTCTCAAGGGTTTGTTCTGTGATGAAAGACGTTAACACGTAATAATATTCATACGGGTATCTTATCTCTTTTCAGATAGCGGAGGAAGTGAAACCAACGCTCCAGGTGCTGCCACTAGTAATTCTCCCGTCTCCAAAAGAAGAGTTTTTAGCGGGTAAGGAGCATCTACATTTTTCTTTTAAATCAGCGGATCGGGATAATGGTATGTGCGCGTTTGAAATAAAGTACTTAACCAGTGCTGAACTCACAATCAGTAAATGCTAGTAGCTCATTTACTTTGATAGAGTGCATGTGTAACAAATTGAAACATGCCTGTGTAATATTCAACAACTGTATCGTCAGTATCGCGAGACAATGATTTTAGCAGTACTGTCAACGTCAACACCGTCCTCTGTTTCAGAATAGCTAGGTACTGGGACCTGATTGGAAGCGCATTTGGATCTCTGTAGTTTATGTAATGGATGGAAAACACAAATAGCAGGACCCCCTCCCCCCGTAATAATGATGTATTGAGTGAAGTCGAGCAATTATAGCTCTTGTATGCAATGACACTATAAGATTTTTGTGTAAAAATCAATTAAATTCAGTGTGAGGAAAGACAAAGTGTGTACTTTTTCTTTCCTCAGAGACTGGTTACACAGATAATAGGAAAGTAAGTAAGTACACAGTGTTCAGTTTCAGGTAGCAGGAATGGTAGTATTCGTATTTCCGGAACAATGTAAGTATTTGGAGCAGTAACATTAAATGCAGTAACAAATACATTTTTTCTTGTAGGAAATGGCTACCACCGCCTTTGCGAAAACTCAGCCAAGGGAAGTTAAATGCAAGCGATGGAGCAGCGAAGCCTGTACCTGTTTTGAAGAAGACGAGCTCCGATAAGAAATTGAAGGTAAGTGCATGAATGGTTTGAATTTGAATTAGTACCTGTGACGCTTCGCCTCGCCGTCTACCCCTACAGGGTGAATTGCTAAAGCGATAAGTTTGTTGAGACGGAGTTCAGGGTGAATCCGGTGAGGCAAGACTGTACAATATAGGTCAATATGTAATATCACTGCATCAGATCACGTATACCGGGTTTCTAGTGCTCGGACAGTTGGTCTGAAAATGAGCTTACGGGGCATATTAATCCTTGGGGAGCTTGCTACTTCCTATGCAACTATGCAAGGGGCTCCTTTAATTTCCTGGGCAAACGAATTTCAGTGCCCGCTTCGATCGTGATCATTTTTCCATAGCGGTGTCATTTCAGTCAGTTTTTGACACAAAAGACTTGGTGAAATAGTGAAGATATGAGGCAAGGAGGACTACAAATCATACTGGCCGTAACAATATATAGGAATCGAGTTCATTGGTAGTTTGCCACTACCGCCGTGCATATCCACCTAACAATTTTGCTATGAATGTTTATTGACTGTGAATCAGTTTTCAGGTGACCACATGACTCGAAATGCTTACAGTAGTAACACACAAGTAATTTTGTTGAAAGAATTGAATGCATTTGGTACATTTTAGTACACTAAGGATGCTGCTGTTGCCTCGGTTGTCTAAGTTAGATGCTGTGAAATTGTCGGTAATTTAAATTATAATATAATAATAATGGGCAGCCCACCAAGGGCCTTGATTTGTTTAACTTGGGGCTTACCCATCATGAACACACACATCATTGAACATGAGATGGCTTGACCAACTCGATCAGATTTGAATAGTCATTTTACTCTGCTACTACGAAACTACCCGAATTCATTCACATAAGCATAATTAATCAGTATCTTAACAACTGCGTAATGTGTTGACGAGAGTATAAAACAGAGATGAGGATGAAACGCTCATCTGGTTGAAGAGTCAGTTGAGGTGTGGGGGTTAGGTCTTGGTAACATCTATAGGTCACCTTATCCAAGGATTTTTGAAGATAATCGAATCTTGTGTTGAACTGTGAGCTCCTTCCGAGTGCAACTGTGTTCTTCCAGCTCTCCTACACGCACTCCGCCACAGCCAGCTGTGTTAGGAATGACGATTGGAAAGGTAGATCAAATCCGGGCCTTTCCCTGTCCTAGGTCAGGTACTTTACCACTGGACTGAACTGGCTGTCCTGAATAATTTAAATTCCACAAGTGCAGTGCAGACTGACTGAGAAGGTGGAGTAAGGGATTGCTGAATATTGAGGCTTTACTATCCAGCTTGTTGAATGGTCAATTGCATGTACTTGATATTCACTCGATGAGCGCGTGACGATTTCGGCCCTTATTTGGATTTGGATGCTGGGGCGATTGTTATGTGAGTTATGAGGTTGGGTTGACATTGGATCTTCCTGGCTTGTTGTTCCCAATGTAGCAACTTGGCTGTATTAGGTAGCAACAGAGGTTGTTTAATTTACCTCGAGTTACTTTCTTTTTTTTACCATTTTTTCTTTTTTATTGCCATCCTCGCCATCGAAGCCCCTGGCATTATCTTTGTATGTCTTGCATGTCCCAGCTCCGACCAAAAGAATCCTTCCAATTTTGTATCAGCATTTAGCAACTTACCCTACTAGTTATCTTTTAAACTTTATTATTTGTATATTTGTTTGCCGAATAAGTTATTGTCAAAAGTTTGTGGATCAGTTGATCTCTTAGCAAGAGCAATCAAGTGCGAGTTTTGCTGAATATCTTACCTTGAATAGAGGTAGTGTTGTTTGCAAACGGGGCTGATGGGTTAGGAATGCCTAATGTGAAGACCGGACAACAGAGTTTCTTCGTGGATTCTTTTTCTACTATGCTAGCAAGTTTTATCATTTCCAAAAATAAGGTTCGCACGAAAACAGTCAACAGTGATGTAGTGTTTATTTTTATTGCTCTGACGAGACAACGAGGTCGAGCTAAAGTTCACAATGTTGAATTCACCTGACAATGAGTGTGTGTGAATACGTTTACAGTGAAACCTGAAAACCCGGTGTATTTTCATCATTGCATTGCTTTTCTGCTGTGGATTCCATCATACAATGATTCGCCCAGTTTTCTAACGTGGTGTCTCAGTCAGGAGGAGCTGTACATAATAATCGAATTTGCTTGTATGTATATATATCAGTGTTTCCGGTTTTCCCTGGTCCAGCAGAATTTCCCAAGGAAAAATCTAGTTGTTTGGTCGACCTGTACAGGTATCTGCGTAGGCATGTTGCAGTTTTTCTTGGAGTCAGCAAGCAATTTTAGCTGTTCTATCCGCAGTTAGGGCCTTCCACATCACACCTGCTCTTCCAGGAGATAATCCCTCCCGCCACCACTGACAATGAGTTCCCTTTCTTCATGTGCTACACATCACCCAAGAATAAAATGAGACCGCAGTATATGAGAAAACACCAACACAATCTGGCATGTATGTAATTGACATGATAATGTCCGTACCTCTGTAGATATGTAAATACTACACAACTTACCGATTCTGACAGCATAGGTATGTATAGTTTTTTTGTAAAAATTATTAATATGGCAGTTCAAAATCCTCCACATCAAATAAAGGTTGTATATAGAATATTGAGTCAGTAACGGCCACTTCTATTGGGAAGCAGTGGTAATAAGGTTTTTTACATATACTTGCATCAGTTAAGTTCAGACGACGAGGAATTTAAATAATTTTGATCATAACAGTGCGATTGTCACACTTCGTTAGGTGAAAAAAGAATAAATTTTGTTCCTCGTGCATTCCCAGTGCTTTTCAAGATCTAGAAATTTTTTTTTGTATATGTGGTTTTATTGCTTTTTTCGGTTTGTTGATAAAAGTTAACAACACAAGAATTACAGGTATAAACTTTCCATTTCATTTGTTGTCCATGCCGTTTCGAGCAAGGCTGCTCTAATGTAGGTCAAAACCTTGAACAGATTCTGTTCACAGGATTTAGATTTAAATTTAAGGGTGTCCAATTACGAGGATTTATAGCTAGAAATGTATTTTTAAAATCAATTCTATTAAAAGCTGAATGGAGATTAGATAAGAGGTTCACTAAATCTACAGAGGGTGTTTATTACACTTCATTGGACCACGTACATCTTCAAAGGGTTTTCCTTCAGTGTGCAACATTTCAACTCTTTAATTATCAAAATGCCCGGTTGGCAAACACTGCAAAAAAATTGTCCGAAATTACTTTTCCAGATAGAAAATTACCCCGTCTGGGGTCATAAGGGCATGAAATTTTCAGCAAAAAATATATTTTGAAAGTTCAGCTTTTAAGCAATCCAGACAGAAAGATTGATCAGTAAATCAGCAAATAATTTTTTATAGCCCCGTAAAGATTTTCAGTTTGAGTTTTGAAATTCGGGTTTTTTCGGCAATTGATTTTTCCTGACTTGCAGGAACAATAAAATTTTTTGAATTTTAAAATTGAATATCTCTACTAATCAATAAATTTTGATGCAAAAATTTTCAGACATTATTGATTGAAATGTGTTTAGTTGAAATATATTCAAAATGATAAAAACTTCTGCAGTGGAACTTTTTGAAATATTATCAATATCATGTATCACGTACTATCGCGGGAGAGAGAGTCGGCTGTAGGCTGTAGCTGACGCCATCCTACGCGAAAGTCTTAAATAATCGCGAAGCGATGATTTCTTAACATGGAACTCACTGTGGCAACAATTTTTGATGACATACCCCTTTCAACTCCCCAAATCGTCAATTTGATGGCCATGGTGCCGTGTCACGATTGACCACCAAAGAAATGCCAGCGATTCAAAGTCGATGCTTCACAAACCATGGAAGTATTTTGCCACGTAAAGCGTAAAATTGAGGGAATAAATAAATTTATATTAACCATGCACTGGTTTGGATTGGTGTACAGGGGGTCGGGATCATGTGTAGGGTTCTTTTAAATAATTGTATCATCTCACTTGCTACTACTCGAATTATTAGGCTCAATTTTGTAATAGGAAAATATAGGCTGCTGAAAGGAGTTTGGAGGTTTGTCCTTGTCTGTTGAACTGACTGCATGATTTCCTAGGCTCCTCAGTACAGCATCAATCTGAGCGTGTGCATGTGGAGCCCTTTCTTGATGTGTATTTGGATGTTGGGTCCGAGCTTTGCCGGCTTCTTCTATCACGGAGGGAAAATCTTACGTCGTCTCTTCTGCCTGACTTCACCCATATAATTTTTAATACTTGTTTAAGTGCCAAATATTTTCCTCTCGTTTTATTTTCATGACTGTCTTGGCAAACCCTCGTTTTTCTTTGCATCCATTCGTAATTTTCCGGTGTACATTTCTCTGAATCGATAGCTGTAGAATTTTCAACTTTTGACTCAGATAGTAGGGGGAAATCACATTCACAGAAAGGTTTTAGGTCTTGCTTTCGTTTTTTTAATATTTTCAACAGCAGTAGGCGGTTGATTCGTGATGACCTTTAAATGCCACGCTGGAAGTAATTTTTCCGCCACCGACCCCTGATTGATAATTAAAATTTAAAGATTGGATGATTGGAAAAACATGGGATTTATTCCTTGGAAATCTTTGTATGTATCGATTTCTAGCATTTTTATGAATTTTTAAATAAAATGCATTTCCTGCCAAAATGTTAATGTTCAAATTTTTATGTATAATTTTTGCATGATGTGAGAAAATATTCGGCAGAGATTTTTACATACATAATTATGAATGAGTTTTCCCACCCGTTTCTTCGTTACTACGACCTTTTAATCAAGCTGGGGACTCTACTCGACAAATATGGTGTAGAGTCCAAAAAGGGACAATAGATTAGAAACACATTGACCTTAATCTGCAAAATACACCCTGCTGACCAGGCCTGGGAACCGGTGCTGGGGTGCATTAATTAGTTCGGGTCGGGAACGGATCCCCCAAATTTTGTTCCTATTCCCATAATAAATTATTTGGTCTCTCCTTTTACCCCACCGCCATTGTTGGATATCAACATATTAACTAACGGTAATCCATGCCACTCCTGCTTTTACTGGTACTGCTGTTGCGGTCTTTCCAGTGTTTCCGCTCGAAGGCAGGGGAAAGTGTAATTAAAAGAATTTTTTATTTTCATGTAGTCTTTTGTCTTTGTGTGAGGGCAAATACTTTCTCGCAGTTATCTATGAATGCACGGTTTGACGGTATGGTGCCAAGTGAGTACATACTTCTGCGCTTGTTGGGCATCTGTGAAGGAAGTGGGGAAAAATGGTGTGAGGTTGAGGGAATGAGAAAGCGCTTCTTCTGTGGCTAATATTAAAAATTACAGAGGAAACATTGTAGGATGTTCCATGCTGCTGTCAAGAAGTAGGGCGCAAGAAAGACGTTATTTTCGCACAAGTTGTTTGGTAATAGAACGTCATGCACTGAGCCAAAAGTAAAGACTTGGGAGCAGTGGGAGTCTGCACGCAGAAATCCTTCGTCAGGTGTGCTGTAGTCGATGAAACACTTACAATTATAGTTGCTTTCATTTGCGGGTGTGCTTATTCGATATTCGATTTCTATCCGATTTCAGAATTGTGGTGAGGTTGAACAAGACAAAAAATAATCGAAAAGAATCACTGCACTACTGGTCTGTTTCTGTTAGTGAAAGTGGACTGTGATTGCTGGTTTTTGTGAAATGAAAAAAATATTAAAGCATCTCTCTAAATCTGTTGACCGATACAAAACTGATGAAACATCGGAAGTTGCTAAGTGTGAGGATAGAGTTAACAAGGGAGTTGAGTTCAGAAATGATAAATTTGAAGTTGGTGGCAAATTTGAAGATTTTAGGGAACGGATGGAATTGGACGGGGGCAGGATCGGTGCATGCAAAGGCATAGATGTTTGTTTGACAGATGCGATGGTGAAGAATGCTCTGGATCAGAGTTATCTGCTCAGTGGCAAAAGCCATGGAGGACTGTGTGGTAACCTGAGTGGGCCAAGTAGTGGTGCTTGCATTGCAAGCGACGTCACGCGAGCCCTTAACACAACCCTCATTGGTTTACCTCGGGTTGAGGTTATTGAGTCTCGTCTTGTCTCCCTGTCTTCCTCCAACTTGTACATGTCTTGCTTGTGTCGGCATAATTATTCCCAAATCTAATTCCACTTTTCATTCATTCTTCTATTCAGCATAAGTGCCTCATACCCTAGAATATTAATGACAATGATGAAAATAATAATTCGTCTTGGCTTTTCCAGCTCCCGTCAACATCGCCCACAACCACGTCAAGCTGCAGTGATATGGGCAACCGGCCCTCGGCCCCGTCCGAAGAAGAAGAAGAGAAAAAACCTCCGAGGAGTTTCAGTGGCGATGTCAGCCTATTAGAGCACAATGGGGATGACCCTGAGGAAGAGGTCGAGGTTCCTCCTCCCATGAAGCCAATATCTAAGCACTTGCTAGAAGCTACAGCTAGCGCCATGTGTGAGGAATCGCAGGCAAAGAGAGTAAGCATTTATTTGTGAAAATCCTCTTAATTGGAATAAATATGTATATATATATACATATGTATATATACTGTGCATTAATGTTTGCAACACTAGATCAATAATTATTACTCTAGTCTTTGTCTTTTCCAACCTTGCTCGTGTTTGATAATGCCGAAAATTCTTTTTTAATGGTGAATATACTCAGACTGTCTTAAATGATTAGATGATATTTGATGAATCATATGTTAAATTTCCTACCCTCATGTAGTCCTCTAGTATGCCTTTAAAAGGCAATGAAGGATCCACTACTGCGGAACTAGCAACTGAATTAGAGCAGATCGTCCGGGAAAGAATGGTTGGTCATGGACATTAATATTCCCTTGAGTAATACAGTGTAGTAGTACTTGTTTGCTTTAACATTTAGTTCCATTAACCCATCCCATTGATCCTGTGGTGCACAAACTAAATTTAAGAAACCTCTCTTAAACTCCTTTTTCCAGTACAATCCCTTCAGATCCAGTCTCAGTTTCTGTTTTAATTTTTGTTGATTTTGTCAATACGATTCCAGCACCGGGTTCGTATCATTTAACCACGTCAAACAATTTAAGAATTGACAGAATGACAAATGACATCCCAAGCTGGTTTTCATTTATGAAACGAGTTTTCCTATTGTCTCCTTTATTTAGGTTACACATAATTATGGCTTAAATTATTATTCATTCAATCAGCCGTCATGAACATAACACATCACAGACCCAGACAAATCGTAGTTGAACACGTGACTGTTTGGCACTAATCAAAAATTTATGGAAACGATGTTGGTAAAAATATCGGCTTAACCCTATTTAAATTCGGAAAGAAGACAAAATATTGTTTAAAAACAGTTTTGTAATGTAAAGACTACAGACATTGTAGTGACCAACGCAAAGGTCAAAAATAGTAATATGCCAAATTATCACATGAACAACGGTTTGAGGATCATTCACTTAGCGCTCAATGGTTCAGTTCAGTTGTCTGTTGAACTTTACTGAACCGATACGGCAGTTAATCCCGTAAGCGCACCCACACTCCGTGCGCGAGTCATATACATAAGACCGTCATCAACTTATCGTTTTGTGACAATACTTGACGATTACAGTTGTTTATGGATTTACGATCTTGAAGACAATTATGGAATCATAGTGGAACCTCCTAACATTGTAGTTACGATTAAGTTTACGTTGTTTCGGTTTTCGAGAATGAGTCTCCATGTATGGTAGCGTCTTACAGTTATGCATGTATGTATTTATTGGTCGATATAGCCTTAGCCCTGGCCCTGACAGCCATTTTACTAAACAAAATGACAATTTGACATTAATTGATTAAAAGGGAGATTAGTTATATTTTGCACTTTCAGATAATCGTTAAGAAACTATTTCTAATTTGGATTGCATGTATTTTTTGTACACTATCGTCCAAATTCTTAGGGGTGTGAGCATGCAGACCGAAGCTGGATTAACTTAAAAGACTCACGTTATTTTTGGTTTGGTTAATGCACAAATTAGCTATTTGTGGACAAGTTAATTCGAAAATACAGTTTTATTATTTCAGGTTACGTGTAACAAGCAATTATAGTCATTTATAGCTGGTTATACATATTATTAGTTGTATTGTTTGTATTTCATTTTTCTTCCGGGCTTCCGGAGAAGCGTGTGCCTGTGGTAAGGTGGAGATTGTCTTCCGAAAGATAAACTCCTCCTGCGTATTTGAGGGATGCGGTGTCTTGTTTTTACTCCTTCCGGGCTCCTTCCTTCACTCCTTCTTTACATATTCTTGCACTCCAAATTCAAAATATTCTGATCTTTTGTGCAATTTGAAGCTAGAAACTTTTATTTCTGAAACTTCCTTTTGAGCTTTGTCAGTAATTTAATGCATTTTCCTGCGCCCAGAGCTGCTGGCAGATAGAAAAAAATTCAGGATGCAATCTTGCTCGTTGGGGTACGGGTAAAAACTTGAGTTCTTAGTATCATGGTTTGAGGTAAAAAAAAATGCAATGCTCCCACTTAAAAACTGTCTGACTTTCAAGTACCCGAACTTGCACTCGAGCCTGCAGGTCGGGTTTAGTTGAATGAAGTACATAATGTACGGAAAATGTTTTTTTGTAGTAGTTCATGTTTTCCGTCAGGTTTGGAAAAATACCTGAAAGATACCTGAGCATGGATTAAGCCTAGGACATTAAGTAGTTTGACCAGAACTGAACTTGAAAATATCGTACTGGATATTCAAGTTCGGATCCCCAGACTACCCGTACCCAACCCGAATCTCTCGGGTATTTAGAATTACCCGACCCGAACTTGCCGGATATTACCCGTACTTGCCGGCAGCTCTGCTCCTGCCCATGTGAAGTTTCCTCCTCTTTAAGCTCAAGCGTTGGGGAAGGAACGATAATCTTGTTTCCGTTTACTTTATTACGATACAAAAACATTTCGTAAATGGTTTTCGTAGGAACAACACTCTGAACGAGATAATTCTGACAGGCTAAGTGATTTGGCATTGGATTGCCGAGGAGGCGAAGCATCTACAGGACCTCGCGATATTACTCCGTGTAGTTCATCCTCTGCAGCACTCCGAATGGAATCTCTAGCTTTGAACCTTGTTAATGATGACGGTGACTCAAGAAAAACTATGAATGAGGATTATTTGACAGGTGAAAGTGTTGGTGCTGCTCTGTGTTCCAGTAACGAAGATGAAGTTTCTGCCGCCGTGAAAAAACGCATGTTTGTGATTCAAGAATTAATAAAAACGGAGAAAGATTACGTTCGGGATTTAAAAGACGTGATCGACGGCTACATGGCCATTATGAGAGACCCGGCTAGCGATATCCCCATGCCTGAGGATATTAGGGGTGGGAGGGACAAAATTATTTTAGGAAATATTGAAGCTATTTACGAGTGGCATCGAGAGTAAGTGTTTCCTAATCGATTTTCCAGCCATTCCGTAGCTTAGGATTCCTATATTCGCCTCTTTAAATTGTCTATAATGTGTACACGTTGCTGGTAAGGGTGACGGCATAGTGTTTTACTGTATAAAAAATGTTGCTAAGTTTACATAGATTCAATTGATTTCTCCTCGCAGTATATTCAGCAAAGCGTTGGATAAGTGTTTGGACCATCCTGAAGAATTGGGCCCCCTCTTTAAGAAGTACGAGAGGAAACTTCATATGTACGTTGTCTACTGCCAAAATAAACCCATGTCGGAATTCATTGTTTCGGAACACATCGACACGTACTTTGAGGTATGTTTAAATTGAAAATTATAGCATGTTCCTATGTGTACATTTCAGCCATTAGGTTGTGTTCGAAGATTTGGTGTATATATTTTTACCCCAGAATACTAATTTCTAAACGCAGGAAATTCGTCAACGTCTGGGACATAAATTAACCCTTTGTGATTTGCTCATTAAGCCGGTACAACGGATTATGAAGTATCAACTTTTATTAAAAGACATTCTAAAATACACCGAACGTATTGGCAACCCGGATGAGATAGACGCGTTAAAGCAAGCCTGCCATGTCATGCACGTTGTTCCCAAGGAAGCCAATGATATGATGAACGTCGGCAGATTGCAGGGTTTTGATGTAAGTTTATTTAAGTATTTTTAAAATAATATAGTTCATCATTACGTTCTTGTAGGATCAGTGAGATGTCTTGAGAAGTCTTTCATCCGCTTGATGGCTCGAGAATCAAGCTTTATCCATTTCTGATTGTACTAGGCAGCAATCGTTTCTAATTTTGGCGAAGGGAAACGAAAAATACTGATTTTTTAAATTAAAATTCGGCTGGAAAAAAACCCCACCAGCAACCACGTGCATACATGACTGGAAAGATTACGCGAAAAGAATTCAGCGCTACCGTAGGTCACGCTGTGACGGCGCAACATTACATTATGAGCACGGGCATTGTTGTTGACTGCTCCGCTAAGTGTGCCAGTGGAGATACTGAATATACTGGGACGGGAATCTTAAACTTAGCATACATAAATAGGCAAACGACAACGACGACCTTGTCTGATTTACTTTAGTATGGTACTCACAATGAGGGTACTAAAAAAAGCGCTAAGCGGCTATATTTTTAAAGCATCTTGCAATTAGGGACTATATTCAGCGATCGCTTGGTGTCCAAAGCTGTGCATGTAAGTCTTACGCGAAGCTACCGCTGATGCGTGTAGCCCCTTTTTGCTATAACTCATCCAGTAACTTTCTCAACCAGTGATTCCAGCCAAAACATTTTTAACCAAAAAAAGTTCAACCAGTAACTTTCTTAGCCAAAAACCATTTTAGCCAAATAAAATTCAACCAATATAAGTTCAACCAGAAACTTTTTCATCCATGAAATATATGAACCATAAATTGCTTTATCCATTTCAACCAATGATGTTAACAACTATCATTAAAAATTAAAAAACTAATGCGCTAATGTTTCTAATAATTTGTTGCGAAGTTACAATACTATACAGAGTATTACAATTCTATTGAATAATTTTTTTTAAATCTACTCGAAATAGTCGTGCCATCGAGAGCGGTCGAATGTTGTGGTATTTATCAGGGGAATTGCCGCAATCTTAAATGTAAAAGAAACTTATCTAAGGTATGCAAATCTTAATCGGCCTGGATAATACACTCACACTTATTGTTAATGAGAACTTGACACAGATTTGCCAGTGAGTACATAACGGGTTTCAATAGATATTCAGTGGTTAAAAATTTGGGTAAATGTGTGTCTGAATAATGTTTGGATGAATTTTTTTGGTTAAAATAATTTACTATAATAAAGTTTTTGGTTAATTTAGTTTTGGGTGAAATAATTTTTGGTTAAAATAATTTTGGTTAAAAATTTTTTTGGTTAACTTGGTTTTGGATGAAATAATTTTTGGTTAAAATAATTTTGGTTGAAAAAGTTTTCGGTTATTTTGGTTTTGGAGAAATTATTTTTGGTTGGAATCATTGGGTGAAATAGTTTCTGGGTGAGTTGTCCGGATCCCCTTGAATTAAATTGCTTAATCAAGGAAAATGATTTCTAAAACCTGCAATGGCCGTGTACCTTCGCAGGTGGAGGAAGGTCGTAGGTTACTTTTGATACTCAAAATACCTCGCTAATTCCTCGTGCTTACGGCACTCGGGCTCGGTGGTCGATTTAGAAGCCAAATCAACCTAACGCAAACATCTAAAATATTTTAAAGTCCCCTTTGACCACCAAAAGTAACCCGACCTTTCCCCACCTGCACTCGACCTGACCACTACCAAAAGCGATCCCCAAACCTTGTAAGGCATCAAAATCTTGAACCAGTGATTATTGAGTTAATAATTAGTGGTGGCGTCAAAGTTGTTGATTTAAGTTTTGCTCCGCCCGCTTATTGTATACCCCCATCCGCCCACATGTCCTAAAACACCCGTTGTACATTAGTACCTTGACCTGGATTTCCAAGCCCATGCCCTAATGATAGCAGGAATAACTTGAATCATTTTAAATTATAATTTTTTCGTATTATTTCATAACTGTGTTTGACTGGCAACGATTTCATAAGTATTTACGAAATTTTGCCTAATTGTAGTGCTTTATTGATATCGGTTGAAATATCGTACAAGATATCGGACTAGGGTTGTCGGTATGAAGCTGAGTTTTCTATATGTACAACATAGCACTGAATCCAGGATAGAGCACGGCGGGTGATAAGAAACTAAAAAAATACAATTTATGTGGTCGGTGCACTAGTTTGATCTCCATTTTTCAAATTCCCTAATAATGCACTAAGAATTGTAGTAGTGAAAGTAGCGGTGGTTTCGTCTTCGCCAAGCAATTTATTAATAAAGTAATGTTCAGTTATAATTGCGAAAGCGCTCATAACCCATTGCAATATAGTATAAGAAAATCATTGATTCGATAAAATACTTCCCTTACCTTGAAGGGATTTACTAAGTCATGACTTCTGCTCAACACCAATTCTAAAAAAATAGTTGTACAAATAACGGTGTTTTGCGTTGGTTTTTGTTTATGATTTCGTGTTTCTAATTTTCGGCGCAGGGTAAGATTACAGCCCAGGGGAAGCTATTGCTGTTCGGCCCATTATTATGTGCAGAAGGAAGTTCGGCTTTGAACTTCAAAGGAAAAGAACTGCAAGTGTTTTTCTTTGAGCAAAGTATCATCTTGAGTGAAGCTGTGGGTAAAAAGACCCAATTCTCCAATCCGGTGTACATCTATAAAGCACATATTCAAGTAAGAATATTAATCCATTCTAGGCTATTAGGCTAAGGGTTTTCTTCCAGACTACATTCTTCTTTGACCATGCTGGTAGCAAACAGTTATTTGAAATGAACTCCTACATCGATAATCGGTATAAGGGGGAAGTGTAATTAAGGTTAAAAGCACGTACTCTAACGTAAAGTTGCGTAAAACGTGGCCCCGAAACTTTTGTTAGAAATTCCTAAAACTTTCTTTTGTGGTAGAGCAAGGAATTTCCAAAACCTTTAACTTATTATTATTATTTTATTATTATCAAGCGATGTTAGATATTACATTACAAAATGTTGATTTTAGGTAAATAAGATGGCCCTTGTTGAAACGGTGGATGATGGGGACCCTTGCAAATTCATGATAAAGTCAACGGATCCCAAGAAGCCGATTGTTTCTTACATTTGCCAAACTTCTGGAAAAGAGAGCCGTGACGAATGGGTGGAGAATCTTCGATTTATTCTTCAAACCCAGAAGGACTTCCTCAAAGCCATCCAGTCGCCCATCAAATATCAGAAAAACAAATTGACCAAAGAAGTGTAAATTGTGAACGTGCTTCTCAATTATTTGTGCTAAAATTCAACACTCGTAGCACTAAGGAAAGTGCACGAGAAGTACCTACCTACCATAAGTTCACGGGACATCACGGTTATCACGAGCTCACACATTTTGGGAAGGCCAAATTAATGACGTGACAGAAAGAAAACGGTCATCAACTTTAAAAAGAAGTTTTTGTAAAGTAACTTTCAACGACGCATGATCCCTACTCGTTTTTGTCAGTCGTAGTTGCTGACAGCAGACCTATAAAGATGGTCAAATAATGTTCTGTATGAAACAAAATGCACCCAAGTGTTTTGAAGTTTAGCGTTTAGCCTTCGTTTCCTATCAGTGACAACTTGCCATAAATTGCTTTTAACATTTCACAAGCGAAAGATAATGAAACCTTTGAACTTTACGGACCAGCAATAGCAAAAAGTGCTTGTTGAGGTATTTTACGGACTTTCAAGGTATTGTACTGTCCGTTAAGCTTGAATATTGCAAATTATTCTGGTTCTTAAGCATCACCTTGAAATTCGTTATTATCACGGTTCACATTCTGTAAACTTTGATCTTCAAGCACAGTCATGTGTGACATCTGAACATCCAGAAAGCATTGTTATGTCCCGATGCAAGCTACAGTTTCTTTAATATTCAAACCGAGATGATAATTAACTTCCAAGCAGTTTTAATGTGCCATCTAGTGTGCCGTAAATATCCTCTTCAAAGTTATTCGGCGGCTTACTCTATGGCTTCTTTTGAAATAAAATCTTGGAAGCTTGACTTTTGCTTCCAGGCTCCATTCATGTTTATCCTTTTTTCCGCCAAAGCACCTCGGACTATATTGGTAGTTGTAATAATGATAAGT
This sequence comes from Spatulosminthurus flaviceps, assembly GCA_034693705.1. NCBI lineage: Eukaryota > Metazoa > Arthropoda > Collembola > Symphypleona > Sminthuridae > Spatulosminthurus > Spatulosminthurus flaviceps. The sequence goes on along the minus strand of JAQFXU010001374.1, from coordinate 11,329 downwards.
ACTAAAATCAAATCCTTGAATTACAAATAGGCTTTCTCATAAATGAACAAGGATGTGGAGTAAGTGTTGTCACGTGGAAAAAAGAATTTACGTTCAGTCAAATTTTGTGATACAGTTGAGCTGTTGAGTACCTCGTATTTTAGAGTGGTTTCACTTGTTTATCTCCATTGCAAATGTATGACTTTTGGTCTTATCTAAGTTTTTTTTACCATTCGTTAGGACTCTTTTCTGTTTACATGGTCATATTGATATTAATGTTTCGTATGCGTGCAAGTGTTGCTGACTGATAGTGGGCCCCACTTGTGGGAGAGTTCGAAGTGGGGTGAGTTCAGTGGATGCAGCCAGTGCTTTCGTAAAAAAGTAAATAAATCTGCCAGAAAGCCGAAACTCTCGTAGTCTCTTCTGGATTGAAACATGTAGAAATGTTTTTTGTAGTCGTTTCATACTTTGTGTTTAAAGTAAGTATTTATTGTAAGCATGCATTTTGCAAACCAATCAGTGTATTTAATACAGATGTTTATTATTCTTATGTGCTGGAATTGTAATGAAATCGTTGAACATTAAGCGTGTGGTCGAATTGTAATATGTGCAGTGTTATTAGAGCGTTTGCGAAATCTGGAACATACAACGCTAAACGCTACCGTAGTACGTTAAGTTGACATTAACGCGGCATGAAGTACTTTTTCCTTGTGTTACACACAAGTTTGCGTACACGTTGTCGTTCGGCACGTGAACGCAAAATTGCTCTATTTAGCGTTCTGAACCAGTTAACTTTGGTGGGCTACTTAAAGTACAATATCAGTGTTTTCATCGAAGAAAAGTGTAAACATGTAAATTAAAGGTAGGCTTTCAGTTTCGTGTGGTACGTACTACATACAAATGAAAGTAAGAAAGATATGAATGATAACTATCTCATCCAAATCTATTAAGGAATGCATACTCCTTCGCCTTTACAGCTAGACACGAGATAAATTACAGGCGGTGGTCTCGTGTTTCCCCATTCGTAAGGATTCTTTTCTCGAACGCTTATTCTACCTGAACTTGAATGGGAACGGAAACGCGAAGAGAAAATATTAGCGTTTAAACGTCGTACGTTGCCAAATCGCAATATCTCTAATAATTCTGCAAATCGTCGTTATACAGCAACGTGACTTGGCAAAATACTCATATGTTAGTTTCGTAATAATAATAATAAGCATTTACATTAACAACTGCACTACTATATGTCTGTAGCACGTAAACGTGTATACTACTGGAAGCAAGAGATTATGATAGTTCAAGTTTTCGACTTAAGTTACCAAACCCTGCAATAATGTTTCAGATGCGAAAACCAAAGTTTAGACCTATGAATGTAAAACCCAGTCAAGTCATCGAAAAGCTGCAGAAGAAACTTTCTAGTGGAATTCATGATAAGACAACATGGAAGGCCTACCAGTTCCCTCCCCGTTTTCTTCATTGAAGCAAGTTGAAAGATTGTTTCATCATGTTTTATTTGCCGCCGACAAATCTATTATTCAGTTATTAAGATTGGCTTCGCGGTGCATTCCTGACGCTACGTTGCGCAAACTTCTAAAACAGTCTTTGCATATTATGCTGATAGCAATAGTAGAAACTTTGAATGCTTGAACGTTAAGATAGGAGGTGTTAGTAATGGATAAATGCTCGTCCTGTCGAACTGTATTTCAAACCATGACTTGGTTCACTAAAAATGTTTTTTTGCAGAAAATTTAAGTTATCACATTCAGGGGCGTAGTAACCCTTCAGTGTGGGGCAGATTGGAGTTGTGTGACTACCTGCCCACACTGATAATCCAAGAAAGTATTGCACTTTTCGACAAGTAATTTGTGAGTTGTTTTAAATTTTTACTCGTCAGTATTTTCTTACAATGGCTTAAGTGTGCTTGTACGCCCAGAAATTCAGTATACATACACTATTTTAGGCCGCCCAGATATCTGACGCCAATTTATTACCCCTCCATGCATCTGGCCCCATCTCCACGCCCCGTGTAAAAAGAATCTTCATGCGCCCCTGATCTCAATTTCTGTTTTAACTGATGAGGACGAGCTTGCATTTGCACTTGTCTTGTAAGTCGATGTTTGGGTCAGGTCAGATCGTCTATATATTTTGAAAACACTATGATGCTGCTAAGAATAAGTATAGTCAGGAGTTTATTTAATATTGCCGAGAGTTGGTATGTAAACAAGTACGTTATAAAAAATATGTTAGGCCTTGTTGAAAGATCAAGTGGTTTACGAGGGCATCCTTTCGGAATTCAGAATGAACTCCTGAATAATGAGCAAATTCATCAATTATAGTGATTATTGCTTTTTTCACGATTTCCTATTATCAATTCAACCTGAGATAATGTTGAAACGAATCCATGATTCACTACCTGTGGTGTAAAATTTCAGGTTAATTACACCATACTCAGTTTTTTGGTAAAACATGGGAATTCTAATTAAATTGGTAAAATCTAATTATTTCAGTCCTTCCACTTCAATTGAATTCGGTATCGGATTAAAATACCTTGGAGATTTCCTTCAATTCTTACTATAACTTGAACTAACGACTTGAATAATTATTGTTTATTTCATTCGGTCACGCAAAGGTTTTATTATGATATAATTAGGAATCTAATGCCGATTCCGAATTCTATTCTCATCCCTGGAAAGTTTCAGCTTATTTATCCCTGACAAACCTTTTGGTTCTGAGATGTTGGCTGTTGGTATCAAGAATTATATTTTATAGATTTTAGTGGCTAGTAATAATGTGATGTATGCACAATGGGAGAGTTATCACCAACGATGTTATAGGAATGAATGCTTCTTCGTTTTTGCATGAATCGACACGTCAAGACTCTTGGGTTATTGTTGTTGCAATCGATCCAAGATTAGAGCACTGCCTGTATATAGACGATGAATATTTACATTGCGATCGTTGCCTCCGCATTGGAGAATGCAATTGTCGAAACAAGGCGAGAGGATAAACTTGGTTTACATCGTGAATATTTTGTACGCCTATGTGCAAAAGTGAGACACTTAAACATGTGTCGTTTTTGTATTGTGTTAAGTAAGTTATTTATCTGAGTGCTTCACCAAAAATGCAATACTTTTTCTGATCTGTTATACTTATTTGTCTTGTCCAATATTTGATTATTTATTTCATGTATTTGTAAGGACGATAAAAATTTTACATGTACACCTTTTCTGTTGTATTCTTTGTATTGTGACGTGTAAGCAAAAAGCAAGTAATCAGTGAAGAGTGGAGTGCTCCTGGAAACAGTACTCGCCTGACAGTGGGTGTTTACTCATCAGTGCCGGCTACAGCAACGCTTCTCTTTCACAACAAATAATGCAGCGAAGAAGCTTTCAAAAATGGAACAAGGTTTCTCATAGTTTTACGGAAAGATATATTGGAAATTGCACACAGTCTAATCCAATTGAAGGGGGTTTACAGTCTGCTGGAAAATTCACAAGAGTATTGTTGTTGCGGATTAGTGGCGAAAACAGTAAAGTTAAAACTGCGTGAATTGATTGTTCTTGTACATAGACCTTTGACATTGTACTGGCTATAATGATTATCCTGGGCGACATGAAGTTATGCATTTATTTAGTAGTAGTTATAAGGAAAATGCCTAGTTACTTTTTAGTGGTATAAATTATGTATGTTTGTTAAAACCGAGAGAGTTAAATCCAGAGAATATATCGACTGATTTTCTTAAATAATTCACCCCGTCTGTCTAACGGAGTTTACAAAAATTATTTTATTCATACCTAGAATATATGTCGGAGCGTAGCTGCTTTCCTAAACCACATAGTCATATGTCATGTTACTAGTTTCTACATTTCTAGCTCTATTTGCTATACTCAACTCGAAGCTCATTCATTTCCTTAATTGGTTTGCTGGCACTCTTTTATTTTAAAGTTTAGCAAGAATAAATCCAATGCGCTGATACGAAATCTCAACAGGGAAATGCATTCAGCGGCGTACAGCTCTGGCACGGGTTGGGGGTCGTTCTTTCCTACAAGCCCGATATCCAGCAGAAGGGTTTTTATAATGTTTGCCTTAATATAGTGCTGTAATATTGATGAGTTAATTAATAATTAAACCACTGTTTAAAGCCATCAGTTTTAAACCAGTGACAGTACTTGGAGTGTGCAAACAAAAATGTAATGATTGTAATAAGGGAGGCTTATATTTACCCCCGCTGTCATTTAAATACCACATCTTTCTTATTGTTTCTTATGGAACTAATCTGTCGCCAATTTTTGATGCAACCTCCCCAAAAACGTCAAAATATTACTCACATTTGACATTAAACTACACGAAGTTTTCAAAAAAACACATCTTTAAGTGACTATATTGTTACGATTACGAGCATCAACACATCAAATTATGAAGAATGCGCTTAAATTTTATAACTGTAATTGACTAACGGACATTGCTCCTGAAATGGCATTTTCATTTTTTCGACAAAAATCGAAGTATTGAATTAAACACGGTGGAATTTTTTTATCAAACGTCACAACCTTGCCAGCGCCAGCTAGCAAGCTAGCAACATCTTCCAAATTTCCAAAAGTTGCGCCGCCTTTTGCAATAAAATTCTGAGTAAATCCACAGGGAATGTGTAAGCCCAAAACATTATAGTCTTCCAGTTTTTTCATTTTCGGCAGAAGTACCGTGCACTTGTAATGAGTCGAGCCTAAGTTGAGCAGCAATAATAACAAAAAACGCAATTTTTTGGACTTAAGGTTGTATCTCCCGAATCAATGGGGCGAAGTGAGTCATTTTTAAACGGGATAATTTTAAACCTTCAGTAAATCTCAGCTCCAGTATTTTAGATGGAATCTTCAGTAATTAATGGGAACCTTTAGTATTTTTTCAAATTTTTTGGAAACCTTCAGTATTTTGTGGGTACCTTCAGTATTTTTTGGAAACCTTCAGTATTTTATGGCAATCTTCAGTATTTTTTGGAACCTTCAGCATTTTTTGGGAATCTTGAGTATTAAATGGAAACTGGTAACTTCAGTTTTTAATGGAATCTCCAGAATTTTAAATAGAAATATCGCTTTTTTTAAAATTTTTCTGAATGATATTTAAAATCTTGTAAGAATATGCACTGAATTGTTTTACTTCAAGCCTCAATGACCTTATTGGTACAGGTTGTTCTTATTCAAAAGTTTAAACCGGAAGTCTCATGTCTATTTGTCTATAGTTAGAGTTTATTGAATTAAAAATGATTTTATGAATTCGCAAGGGTATAAGCATAATAAGTCGAAGTGGTCAGTAAATTTTCCCCTTGTATTTATAAGGCACTTTTACCAGAACGAAAAAAGGATTTTGGAATCATTTTTGTCAAGAAGGCGATTCATACTTATTTCTGAAAGCAGCATGATATGTATTCTATAGTAAGTACATCCATTAACTCCAATTATTTCAATATGAAGCGCCTATTCGTAGCAATAAAACATTCATTTTTTATCAACACGCCACATACAACTGTCGTCATCACAGCAAGCATTGAAAAGTTAGACATGGTATAAGCACGAGTGAGTAGTACACATTAAATTGCTGTTGGGATGAAATGTTTGGCAATGTCAAACATTTCATCCCAACTGCAATTTAATGTATATTTACTTATATTTCACTTGCGATCGAACTTACGATAATTTTTGTTACTCTTTCCTTAGGGTGATCGGGCGTGAGAAGTCGGCATAAATGCTTAAATGTCAATTGTCAATAAGCCGCAGAATGCTTCTGTAATAGCAAACTATGCTTACTTTTCCATTAGAGATGATTTTATGTAATCCATTTTTAATGAGTGGAAAGTTGACTTGCATATACTCAATCTGAAGCAAACCGATTGCATGGGTTAAAATCTCAAAAAGATTTCTGGGTTGACAAGTAGGCACACATGTTTGCTGGATCATTTAGAAAAACATGCAAATATTAAATAGCGAAGGCTTGTGAGGTAGAGGCGGTGTTGTATTTCATACTTACCGTGCTCGAGCACTGGTATTTTTGCCAACCGAACCTATAGGTGCATTTAATATTACAATACCTTTTCCTTTCTTGGAAACATGCTATAACTTAAAAGGGAGCTCAGCTCGTTTAAAAAAATGATTCGGAAACCAAGGATTGACTGACTGACGAAGTAACCATGCTAACAAATCTTAAATCTTATTCTAAATGAAACCAGAATACGTATCTCAAATATGTACGGTGTGGTGTGGCTCAATAGCTCTACAAAATGTTGAACTTGTAGCAACTTTTTGGTTTGGCAGCTAAGGCTAAGGCTTCTATAATTTACTGTGTTATACAATTAAAGTAGAAATATTTCTTTTTTGATACCATTTAGCCACTCGTTAAAAACGGTAATAACTTTAATAACGTTGACATCCCTTTCACTGTCTAAAGATATTTGACAATTTGTATACTATCAATATTACCACTAACAAAATGATAGTGATCCGAACTCTTTTGGACACGTTTGATGTTCCAAAACCAACTGAATGAAAAAAGAAAATGTTTTTAGCCGAGAGGACAATCTGTACGAAACGTAGCTTGACTCCGGTTACGTAAATATATTAAAAACAATCGTTATGATTTTTTTTAGAATCTAATTTATAGTTATGAAAAGAAAAAGAACGACGCTGAAAGAATTTGTTGATAAAATGCATGTTTACTACTCCCATTCTTTCTGTATTTTGTCGTAGTCTTCTTCCGGGATGAAAGGTGTATCGATTTGCCTAAAAGTTATACAAATTAGAAATTATGAGATGCTATTAACTGGTGTTCGTGGCAAATGAAACACCAGCGAAACCAAAACTACGCCAAGCTTTACACACTTACTTGATCATATTATCTCCACAGTATATGCATTCTGAAGCAATGATTTCGTCTATATCTGACTTTATTTGTTCCCGCACACTAATTACGGTAGATCCAGTCGACAGAACATCATGCTTAGCAGAGATTTCGCTCAGCTTCTTCTGCAGAAAAAGGGGTAAAAGATGAATATGCTGGGTTTAAATTTCAAAATTATTAGATAATAACTGGCGTTACACCCGCAAGTAATTTTAACCTGTTTATCATGGAGTAAATCCTTTCGAGGTTGACTCAGCTGCGGTATCACTTCAGCAAGTAGACATTCAGCGTGGAATTTGTGACCACAAGGAAATACATAGAAATTCTTTATGAGAAGGTAAACTCCGCATAGAGTACACTGATCCGTTGCTCTAACAGCAGCACACCTGGTGAACCAAATGAAATAATATTTATATCTATAATAATTAGATTAAAATTGCTAGCAATTGTAAGCTGAATTTACTAAAATATCAGCAAATTATCAATTCTTAAAAATTTAATTAAAAAATATGTACCGATTTCGAACTTGCAGAATATCTTCCCGGATAGTTTCAGCTGCTTTAATAGCTTCTTCCATTTCATTTTTAAGTGCCTGAATGTGCTGATTGTATTCTTGGAGGGAAGCACAAATGGCATCTTTGAAATGATCAATGGTGACGAAATTAGGAAAGAAAGGTAGGATGTCTTCAATTTTAAGTAAATCACAAAGATGCAGAAACTCCATGGCTTGCTGAATGTCATTTTTTTCCTTCACGACATGCTTGGCAATGCGGAGCCACAATTTCTTCCGCAATTCTTGATCGTGCTCTGGGACATCTGCGGTGCGTTTAGCTAATTCTAAATCTATTTGCACAGCAAGAGAAACAGCTTCTTCATACAGTCCCATTATAGTATAAAGGTGAACGGTCGGAAGATCCAGATTTTTGTCTAAACACATCATTAGTGCATACTTCGGATCATAGCACACCCTATTAACGTCAGTTCCTTGGGATTCTAGATAGTCCATTAGCCGCTCGGTTGGATAAAAATGAACGTATAGTGATACTAGATAATCGTGTACAGCTTGATCGGTTATCTTCAATACATTGACGCAGTGCTCCAAATATCTTGTTACCTGGCGAGCCTGAAACGCGCCGTAAACAGTATAAAGTTCATTTTATTTTTAGAGAACCCGCTTACATGTTGTAGTACCTTCAGCATAATAGGAAAATGATGTGTATAAAGACAATTATAAGTACATATAAATATAAGGTAATGATTTACAATAGTTTCGTCTAGTTTTGAAGAAAATTTCGGCAGCAATTTTTCGGGATTCAGCATTTTTCCAGAGCATATAAGTGTATCGATAGTTTCTTTGGGGCGTTTATCCAAAACAATAGGGATGAACCTAGAGTACAATGCCGGATCCTTTTGCTGTTGTAAAGTCTTGAGTGCTAAACAGTAAAATACGCTTCCAATAAAAAGTGTCCCAAACTAAAATGAACCAACGCCAACTATCCAACCCAACTATCCAAACCAAACTATCGAAAGGTTCTGATAATATTTCAAGTAATAATAGCAAGCAGATTGAATGAAATGAAACTTACCTTGTGTGAATAAGCCGGAATTGATATTGCTCTCCATTACTTCGTCGAAGTCCTTCATAGACAAAGTAAAAAATACTAAATTTTCTTTGTCTCCGTGACTATCCATTAGATCATACACTGCTTTCTTATTCTTCGTGATGCATTCCTACAAATTTCAAAAAAAGTTGTGGTGGAATCTACAGTAATAATAGGGCGGTTCAGTAAGGTATACATTTTCAAGAGCAAGAAAAACTAGAAAAAGTTACCTTTACAGCAGGCTGCTTCATAAATTTTAAAAATTCTTCTTCTAAATTATTGTACTCAGCTGATCCATCCTTTCCAAAATCCCTCAAAGAACCCAGCTGGTTAAGAAAGATTTCTACTATCCAAAGCACCAGAACTGTTACTTTAGTTTGGTCATGAGGTTGTAAAGTGCTAAGTTTCTAAATTAAGGATACAAAATTAGTTAATACTCCGAGTAAAAAAATAATATTTAAGTATAATGATTAAATACCTTTTCCAAAAATATTTTCAAAGCATGAGAATCATCTATTTGTACAAACTTCAAGGCTACTTCCTCAAATGAAATCTTAGTCATTGCGTAGTACATGGCACTCATCTCGTACCTACAATCATATGATTAGTTTGTTGGGTGTGACCAACCAATAAAAATAACGATTCATTATTTATAAATTCTGTAGTACATTACTTTTTCTGAGCAAAGTAATATTCTGCTTGGTGTTTTGAGATAACTTCTTGCTTATTAGGATCATTCCCACATGAATCTTTTGCTTTCTCAAAATCTTCTTTTTGCAGGTAAATTTGCCAAACATTGCGATTTTCAGCCGTGACGATGTACTTGAACACTCCTCTATCCGTTAAGCACCAAATTGATCCTTTTATTGGATCACGTATCAAGTTCAATAATTTGCCAGTTTTCTAAAAAATAATACCAGATAAATGATATGACTGATGAAATTCAAGTATGCCCAGATACCTACTATTCAAAGGATCCACTTTATTTTCAAATATTTCGTTGAATTCACCTCGTTGTAGCTATTATCTTCGAAAGCGATTTCTCCGTTAAGAATGCATACAGCTTTGACGGAATTCTTGTAAAGCAGTAAGGCGTGGTAATCAGTGAGTACAATAGATTTAGGAGACTTCATCAAGCCAGTCACTTCGTCATCATCTTTGGGATAGCGAATATGGGTAAACTCCGTCAAAAAATTATCTTCAGTTGATTGACTTTCCGCAATCTATTTTAAAAAGCAATAAGCATAGTAGCCGAATTCTCACTGCTACATTTTCATTTACGAGATTATAGATGCATGTTGTAATTGTAATCACACTTCCGCGTATTTCTTACGTTATTAAACATCAGGTATCCTGAATCTGTTAAACATCCGATAGATTTTGGAAATGCCATGCCAGAGTCGTAGTTAATATGCAGACGCCATGAGGCTTGGTCAGACTGAGGATATTGAGGTTCCTGATCCCCCAGGGGTAATGACTCTTCCACCGAGTCACGCAAGTAAGCATTGAAAATTGGACTGAACCATGGTTCTTTCCCATTGTCATCTCGACTCGCAATGAATCCTTTAAATTGGTATAACTTTCGTGCTGTAGCGACCATTACGTAGCACTTGTTTGATTTAGGGAGAAAAAAGTACTCCAGACCACATACTATGGCGGGACCTCCCTTGCCTATATCAAATACCTAGAGAGACAAAACAGTTTTTCAGTAATTCAATTGTCGCCAGTAACTGGTACATATTTCATAGCTCAAATAAACCACCTGCTGGCAGTACTGAATATCTCCTTTGAATATTTTCGCCTCAAATATCAAGCCCTTGGAGGTTCCAAGCAGGAATGGTGCACTGGAGTTAGCCATTGCTGTATCCATTGCCTGATTCCAAGCAACTGCTGTAACTGAGTGAGATTTTAATTTAAGAACCTTCTCCGCTTTCATTGTCGAAGCTTGCAAGTAGATCAGTTCAGCGGGATTTTCTTTATCCCTAGGAGCGAAGGCCAATAAGATATGCTGTCCTGATGGGTCCATGAATAAGTTTGACAATTTTGCATCCTCCGATATTGGTTTCAAGTCAAATTCAACCGGCTCATCGGGATTTCGTGTATCAATTCTCATTAAAACTTTATTTTGCAATATGAGCACCAAAAAATTATTTGATGCACAAATATGAGTCAGAGGGCAACTCGGGTTAAAGCTTACCCGCTGCCTTCCGAAAATCGGCTTGTCCTTAGTTTTCGACATTCTACTTAAGAAACTACAATCAAATTCCAATGAAAATTGGCTTGTAAACTCCCAAACTCCAAACTGAAAACAGCTAATCACCGAATAATTAACTGCACTGGACTGTTTACATACAAACTACTACGATCACCTCAAGCTAAAGCATTAAAACAATAATTCATACAATCTTCAGAGCTCTTTAAAATCCTTGCTAAACATGAATTACACGGAATTTCCAGAACTTATTCCACTCACCAGTCACAATCACAATAAACACTCACCTGTCACTTTGTCACTCTGAGACCTGAGACTCTGAGATGCAACTCAATGCAGTATAACCAGCACCATCAATATAAACGCCCACCGCAAATCATTCTGTCCTGGCGAAAATCGAGTCTTCCCGGTTGAAAAAGGATTTCGATGAGGAGTGAATAATTTTATTCATATATAAACACATCACAGCATCACACTCACTGGAGTTTCTATAACACACAAATCAGCAGCTTGGCCAAGTCGGCTGTCATGCTCATGCTCATGCTATCACTTACAATGCTCGCCAGATCCGTATCCGTAGGTTTGAACAATTCAAACCTTCCCGGTTGAAAAAGGATTTCCATGAGGAGTGCATAACTGTTCATATATA
>JAQFXU010001373.1:0-29920 GCA_034693705.1 Spatulosminthurus flaviceps | reverse complement strand
TGACCAATAGCGTTGACATGGGATCATAAAAATTTCTGAAAAGATGTACTTGGGTGATAGCTACTGAAAAATCATGTATAGCTTGTTAAGTTCACGAAATCGTGTTTTGGCCAAATCACGAAGTTCCGTGAAAAAGGGTTTTGGCAAAACTGTGCACTGCGGCAAACAAGATTCAATTCAATTCAATTCAATTCAATTCGACTTTATTAATGTGATATTCCTTGATCAGTATATAAAGACTGGTCTCCCTCAAGTATCACAGTAAAGTTAAGTAAGGTTAAAATTTTTCATGTGTTGTTTTCCGATTAATACAGATAATTTCCTAAAAAAACGTATACAAGTTTTACAAGCCATCATCTCAACATATGAGAGTTTTCAAAAATAATTTCATTGTTACATCTGCTGTAATAATTATTAAACAATGACTACAATCCTTGAGCTAAAACTCCACTCTTTTCTAAATTTATTGTTCTTGCTTACAAACTCACACATCATAAAATTTTAAATCTTCTGCTAAAATAAAGCCTGAAGGATTGATTTCATGCATAAGCATCCCTTTAATAAACAGCAATACATTCATTCATAGCTTATACCTAAAATTAGGAATACTACAATTCGTACTATGTCAAAAGTTTAAACGACTTATCGCCTCTCTGAAATATAAAGGAAGCACAAAGTACAGAATCAACAAAAAGGTACTTACTTTTTTGTCTGTAGAATCGAACAATGCATACCGCAATGGTAACCACGATGACAATCGTCACTAATAGACTCACTATGAAAATCTGTAATGCAGAGAAGTCCATATTAATTATATTAGATTCGAAAACACACTGAATGAACCACACGCACTGAAAACTACTTATCTGGCAGTAAGTAATAATCACGAGACAATAATTTTGATCCTTGTGGCTACATATCCTAACGAATATCATTTGTTGAACTCTCTAAAGTGTGAGGATGGAAATTCCATGTCTCATCATATCATCTTCACCCGTATTTAGTAGTGAGTACACCCTTAACAAGAGCATCTTGCAGCTTTTGCTCCATGTATGTGATTTATTTACACATTTATACCAGTGAGTGCATGCACAAATGTTATTCCCTATATTGCTCCTTAGACATGGAATATTCCACCACAAACACGTAACTCGCCTTTCTTCCTTCTAAAAAGAATCCAGAAAATTTTATAGAAGTCATAACCTTACGACAGAATATGTAGATATGAAACCCCTTATATGTAAACAACATTTGCGGAAAAAATGCAAGCATCAGATTAGAACAACTCTTATACCCTACGAATAATACCAGCAACTCAAATTTCCTTTTCTAGAAATTTCCTATCCAGTGTTTAAAGTTACTACCTTAAGAACTTTATTATTTACTTTATGAAATTTATTACAGTAACAGCATATACATAGCATGCATAAATACTTGATTCATCATTCCATTCTGTTTCGGTTTGTAATAATGCGAAAATTTAGATGATGCCACCATGGAAAGGCTTTTATACCCATTCATTAAATGTTTAGAATCATATTAGCTAAAAAAACTGCAAAAGTTCGATGCAGCGGAGAAAAATCCTCCTCAATCATTACCAATTTTTTGACGTACAATAGAAACAGAGCATTAAAGAATGTAATGGAAACAAGGGTACGACTGCGTAAAGCTATAACGAATACTCAGTACACAAACAATGAGTACTGCATTTACAGGGCTAAAAACTCTAGCTTGTTTTGCTCCTATAAAATGACCCCACCGCATTAGCTGCAATATATTCTATGATGGCCTGCACGAGGCGACAATACCAAGGGATGGTTTATTATTATTAATACCAGTACTATATGAACTTAATTTCTATAGCCTCTCTGTTGGCATTGTAATAGAAGATCATGTTGTATTATCTTCTTCCCTTACGTAAGACCACTTCTTCTATTAGTTAATTTATTCCACACAATGACACAATCACACCCAAGTAATTAACCTTAAGAGCTAGATTGATATTTGCTTATCATGCTCTTATCATGCATTTATTTCATTACTTCTGCCTTTTATTCTACATAAGAGGTTTAGTTAAAAACGGTTATCAGTGACTGACACCAGCATAAAGAGCATGGATTTATACACACAATTATATACTTCAAAGTGAAATGTAAATATGTTCCTACAGTATTTATTCCAGTAAGGACTAAGGAGAAGATATTAATTCTGAATGATTATTTCCAACTTAAATAATGCTCTCCGGGCAGTAAATTACACCTGATAATTGCTCTTCATTTAAGCACTTGGTTCTGCATTCATAGCTTCTACGAGACGATTCTTATCAAAGCTGAATGAAAATAGTTGTAATTAGAAGTAAAAACAAATTGTAAGTACATATTGAAATGATGCCGGTTGGCTTGAGAGCAATCGATGAACTGGCAATGGCAATCAGTAGCCGACACAAGTAAGTACAAGTACATCCATGTGAGAGATAAAACTCAACTGAAGACAAAACTAGTATCTTGCAATGTTTGATAAACATCTGTGAATAACTGAAAATCGATTCCACATCTATACTTATCCTAAAATTCAAATCTGCGTTAAAAAAATATAACTTACAGTTACTAAATTACTGATTATCTTGGCAATCATCTCTGCCGTGACGGGGGGATTGGTAGTTGTTGCGAGCCATGTAGGCTCCTTCTGAGTGCCTAGCTCATTAACCAGAACCATTTTTGTACACGTAACTAATTCTTCCATAATGTTATATCCATTTCTGTTATAATTTTCAAAGGCTGACAAGTTCATATGTAATAAATCCTCTCGTGGTAAAATAAAATGTCGAGCTTCCAGTTAGGAACGCAAAACAAGTATATAGTCCTTTATGGGCAAAAATAAATACACTATACACGAAAGCCGATGAAAAAAATATATTTGCACTTCATAAATTTTACAAATCAAAAGACAAAAATATGAATGACTGAAAATCGCACTACTGCTTTTCAAAAATTCTGTTGTTCTTTCGTTTTTTATCACTCAGGAAGCACATATGAAATAAACGAAAACTCCTCGACACTAACTAATCAAGATGAGGATAAATTTCCGATAAAAATTTGTATACGTCAGTTTTGCACTATTGATTTCTTCACTGGAATGCTAAATACAGAAGAATATTAAACACTAACAATTGATTCAACAATACGATTCTACATTGTGAATTCTACATTATAGCGCACGGTTATTTCATACACGTAACTTTATTTTTAGAAATAATAATTATTATTGTGAGCACAATGAAATTCTCACACTCGTATGGTTTGCTTGCAACTGCGAGAGGACACGAGTTTTTACTGTCTTTTACCCTTGCCAATAATATTTGTATAGTAAGTATACAGTAGTACCCAACACCCCAACGCAAAATGTGTTGAAAACAAAAACAACGTGAGAGTATGAATGCCGAATGCGAGTGGCGAGTACTATTCCTACAGGCATACACAAGTACACATGAGACATTCGCGTCTTTTTCTCCGCATATGTTTATATTTGATTTGCACATGGTGAGTAATAAGTAATCAGCCGTGCACCCTTATATCACAATTATATCATGAAATTAATTGAGTTAAAAAAAACACAAACTGGACGCATTTGATTTCAATAGTAGCCGTGGCTTTTATAGTATTATATTGGTTACCCATGGCCAGACTCACAGTTCTATTTATTATGCTTTTTTTAACTGATGTATGTATTTAAACAAAGGAAGCTGATAACTCTGCTGAGGAGAACATCTGAATGAGCTTAAGGACAATCTTGCGAGTGTTAGTTATGATCATGAGTGAATTGCAATGATAAGAATTTTCACCATTAGCCATGTATTGCTAAAATATTTCGAAGAATGCTCTTGACCAATGTCAACACACATTGTTGATATAAACTTAAAAAAAGTTAAAAGGTTAAAACTAACCAATATCATCTGCTTTATCATGCTCTATTAAGCACAAACCAAGTATAAAAATGTCAATGATCACCTGAATTTAATTACTACGATGTGATTTTCATTATTTCATTCATTACATTTATTTCCATCCTTGCCAACACGTGTTTAAGCATCCTCCCCATAATGGTAGAGCGCATAGCGTTGCGTTGTTTTCTACTATTTCTGCTTTTTAGATGACAAACATAACATACATACCTATGCTGTATGAACGCACTGGGTGCATTGTCTGATGGAATTTCGCTTGAGAAAGAATTCTGGGCCAGTGCCAAAGCTTGAAGATTTTAGAGTTGTGGCCTTGACAGCATATTTAACCCACAGACAAACATACACAAGGGCAGCGTGCAACGCAATGGATTTCTCATTGATGTGGTCTTTCATCGTCCCATTGTACTAACGCTAACTACTTGAGATTATAATGTAGGAAGTTTGATGTTGATGTGTTTAACATAAAATTTTTAAGCCAAACGACCTTGAGGATTTCGAGCTGATTGGATGAATTCGAAGGCGAGGCTCTCACACATTCTACGCCACAACGTAATTTTGCGTGTAAATAATATTTAAAAATACGACTCGGAGGATGGTCCTAATTTATAACTCCGCAGCAGTATGTTCTACTCTATATAGTTGGTTACTTTTCGTAGTGGGAACACGAGTTGTAATCTAGGGTGTAATGATGCAACCGTAAAAAGCAGTGCTTGTGGCAATTGTTTTCAAACAAGTGCTTGCTTTGTGGAACTGGTTTCCAGCCAACAATAATAGGTATTAGGTATTACTATACGAAGGATTGAGATGAAGTGGAATACTTATTTGTGCATAACATTTAAAAGGCATGACCAATAGGCCACGAGTATACACTTAATAGGCTAATACTTTCGGAAAGGGTTACTTTAAATTTGATATAATTTCCAAATAATGCTAACTGCGACTTGCGACTGATTTTCGTGTGAAGGAACTTATCAGACTTAATTTGCTTTACTGTTGCATGCAATCTACACTCTCCAGATGCAGGAAAAAGTATATAGTCTTCCCTATTCACACTCAGACGTAATGCTGAAAGCTAGCCCGAAACTTATGTATATTGCTACATCTTCTTTCTTCCTATCTATAACTATTTATCTATGAAAGAGCTATAATTTAAATGAATGGACATAATCAGAATGATGTTTAAGCATATAATCATCTGTCCCTTCAAGACAAGCCTTGTTGGATTCTGGTGATACATTTACTCAAGACCCCCTCATATACCCAACCATATGCATGTAAATATGTGCAGAAAAAATTAACTACTCTGTACACAATTTGTCAACAAAAGAGGCCTCTTAGACAGGAAAAATTCGTCTAATAAAAGCAGACGATAATTAAGCGCGATCGTAGTGAAGTATGTATCGTGATGCACATGTACATATATACATATACACGCTCAATTAAACAGTAGGTACTTCTTGCACAAAGCAAGACAATAGATCTCACTGTTGAGTGAGATATTATGTACACGCAGTATACTTCCTACAGTTCTTTCTGACTTTCTGAGTTCTGACTATACACTTGAATTGAAAACCCTTGACCTCGCTGTAGTGGACTTGTTGTAACCAATAACCAATAAATTCGTTATACGTAGTTTCTGTCTACCCTTCCTCCTTTCAACAGACATTACATGTCTGCATCCCATATTAGTTTAAAAACCCAAAACGAAGTAGCAGTAGCACCACTAATATTTATTATTGTTACCAACTACAAAACAAAAAGGATGACAAAACACTGGATATCATATCAGATGTTTCAATGGCTTCTATTGTACCTCTACATGAACACATAAATGTTAACAAACAAGGAGACTACAGGTCTAGGAAACAATAAGGATTTTAACTACCAATATTATTTATACGTTAGCAAATTATAGTAACCTGATCAAAGAGAATCCACGTGAAGTCTCCAACATCAACAGAAGTACTTGTCATATCAACGTTGCTGAAGGATTTCAGCATTTCCCAGAAATCCACCATACTCATTTTCTCTTCAACGCTGGCTCATCAGCAAATCTGTAGTAAATGTGGAGTTAACTTATGGAACTTTCCATTCACCTTCTGTCACTCCAAGGTGATGAAAAGTTAAATTGACTTATAAACTGCGGGCACACAAAAATATCAGAGAACTGTGCAGTTCTTTCTCTTCGCTTTCTCGGCACTTTATGGTTTCACTAAGGCTTCCATAAATTCACATTTCTAATTATTTCATGGTATAAATGCTCGCAGACAAGTGTCTTTGCACTTCCCCAGATTTAGTTTTAGTGGATCACATTAGACACGCAGTATACGTTTACGTATAAACATCTGCCTAGAAATCAATACAAGAAAAATATTGGCTAACATTTTTTGAACTTTGGACCACGATAATAGCGATATCTGGCAATGTTAAGACTAAGACTGTCAAGCTCAAACGAATAACCTTAACATGTCATGAAAGGTTTGTTTAGGCTTGATACATATTAGTTAAAATACATAAAGTAAAAAACATTTCTGAAAATGAAACGTAGTTCAGAAACATCTACAAATATTTAGTGGGTATACATACCCTCCTTAAACCAGTGTAGACGATCAAATACACAACATTTTGTACATTTGTACTTACATGTTAAGTACAGTATTACAAATGAGCTGTGCATGCTTATGCAAACATTATTGAGCTCTACATTATTGAGTCCAGTAAAAAAAGCTTTAAAACAAAATTCGTCCCAGATGATTAATGATCCCAAAATTACATAAAAAAACACATTGGGGCATAAAATGAAAGTATACATTAACAACATACAAGTAGATAATTAATATCCTTAAAATCACGTACCTCAACAATTAATACGGTCGACCCCACGTTGGAGACATTCTTTACAATTACAAAAAGTTGTTTTGAATTCCATACTCCATTTAAGTAACGAGTGCTCACGATTTTTCCAATGACAAGTAATATATAGTTCAGGTGTAATGTATGATGTTTAATTTAGGAGTTACTATATACCCAATTTCCACTGATATTTATGCCTGTATTACACAAATATTATACAATAATAACTATTATTGAATTTAAATTTTGACACACTGACAATTTTGGCCTTTATCGTAAAATTATATCGTTTAAGCACAAATAGTTAAATCTGTTAAATATAAGAAGCGAATCGCTAAACAGACGCAATCGTATCAATTATTACGCCAACAATTTACTCACAATAAGATAATTTAGCATGTGCTTTACATGCAATACAGGGCGCTGTCAAATGATTTAATTTTGTCTGCATATACGAATACACTGCACTGACTGCACTATTATATGTAAAAAACTAATGGAATTGGCCTGAAGATGTTGCAAGCTGCAACAAGGAACAAAATATCAGATTTTGTGCATTATTTGTTCCACCCTCTACTTAATTCATAATTTTCTTATTTATAAAATAAAAATTACTTTGTAATCTTTACTTTTGTATATGCCGCTCAACGGATGTGAATAAAGGTACATACTTACACATATAATAGAAGTGCCAGGCAATATAATGAGTCTAAACTTTATTCCACGGGAACACTTATTCACTATGGTCGCACATCGCACATATGTTGTTTCGAGTGCTCTATACTATACATAGTATTTAAACGATACACCTGTCCATTCGTCAGGTAGTTCCACAGTGGAAACGAAAACTAGCTAACTTTGATTAGTTTGACTTTCTAACAGAAATGAGTGAATCGCAAGGAATGATTGTTGGAAGAAGTACGTAGCACTTATATGAGAATGAATGGAATATTTAATTAGGTGGATTTAATTATGACAAAAGAGTGTAAAACTTTCACCCATATTTATTTATTGAAATGGAGTGTGAACTTTAATGAATTTGGTTAGCAATATAGTTGGTTAGGTATTTTATTAGTGAGGTGTTTAAATGAAATTATTTGTTTTATGTAGTTACTCTTTATATATAATCTTCCTAAAATGGATTTTACCGACTCCACAAAATACTACAAATCATTTATGTTCTGAGTATATAGACTTCTTGTTTAATTAACAATGCAATTAAATTTTTAATAGGCTCGCCCACTAGATTTTAAAGCTAAGAAGAGGAATTGTATGTTGTATATAAATTAGTGCTAATAAATGAGATAATCACTAGGTGGATCCCGACCCACGATTTAAGTAATCATTCAATGATTTAGGAATAACACATATTTTGTATACTATTTGTTTTTACTATATTGTATACTAGCCATTTTACTGTACACACAGTAAAAAAGCGTGAAGGGTGTTTGTGCAAATGCACATTTTGATTTGGCAATCCGAACATAGTTCAACACGCGAGTGTGCTAATTATAATGGGTTAGTCAACTCTAATCCGAAAGTACAATGAAAGTTACGCTAAACTGCTTGTGGATGACATTTTTTCTGTTTGTCACTGAAAGACTGTCTTCATGAACATGAAACAATCCAACAACAATAATATTTGATTAGTTTTAAAATTCCTTAAATAGATACATAGTTCCTAATAAACGTTTACTTTACAGAAAGTTAATACATTATACAAAAACAATGCGTTCTATTATAACAACTAGCTAATGCAAGGAGAGGGACCAACATGAAAACAGGAAGACCCGCAACTCACTGAAGCGTTTGAGAATATTTGGATTGTAATCAATAATACTACAATACTAGTTTCTATAAACTGTAGAAAAGCCGGTTGACGGGAGAGTATAGACCAAAGATTACGGCGCCAAGCAGTCATATTACTTTGAATAATTGTTAATGTTACGGTATTTGAATAGTAAATACATAATAAATACAAAACGTTTTCAATTTTTTGTAAGGTTGATTTCAAATGCATTAGCAGTTAGAAAACGACGGATGAGTTGCAAGATTAGCAGTCAGAATCACTAGTCGATCAAAGATCCATTCCCTGTGTCAACGGAATCATGCTCCTCAGCTTCTTCGTCGCTTGCATCACCAAAAGAAGTCTGAGAACAAGTATTGCCTGGTGAGAGTATGTTGGAGGCAAGCTGGAAAAAGTAATCATTGACGGTCAATCACAAGCCAATGTATAAATTAATACAAATTGCAATGGTAAATTCATTATAATTTTATCTTGCTAATTCTATTACACTTAAAAGATCTTCATTGTCTTCAACCAGAAATATGTTAGTTTTCTCATCAATATGATCCTCGATGCGGTCGTATATAATTCCATTCAGGCCCAGTTCCTTGAGATATTTGATGGTGGATTTGTTGTTGTTATCTTCCCCCCAACAAAATGCAATTAGACCATGTGAGAGCACCTGCTGTACCTGGCTCGGATCTCTCAAAATATCTTCCGTATGAATGCTTAAGCCCTAGAATATATCCAACAAAAGCCCTTCACAATAAATAATTTTAAATACGCAACATCCCACGATGGGCAGAGTTTTTTTAAATTACAAGAATATTTGCTGAAAGAGCGTAAAGAATAGCAATCGGGATATTTTGAGTTCTTGGATCATTGTACTCCGGATACTTCATGGTCACTCCTTGTGTCAAGAACAGCACTGGATACTTGTTTTGCTTGTAACGAATCCTGGTAAAGTAAGAAAATTATTGTTTAGTTACAACTTTAAGGCTACAACTACAGATGTTTAGTTGGATTAGTGTTGTCGAAAAACAAATGTTGGTGGCATACATGGTGCAAATGTCCGGGTGAAAGCACGAAAAGACGATCTTCCGAGTCCCAGCATTTTCTAACACAACTTTCAAAACAATATCCAAGTACATATTCAGCTCTATGGGATTCTCCAGCTCCCACGATCCATCCTGTTAAAAAATTAATGCATTCATTATAGCACAATAGTTGGAAATGCTTTCATTAAAAAACTATTTCGTTAGCAGCACAAACGTATAGTATGTAACCTTGAGCTGCATAGTCCATTTAATTTCCACATTAAATCCAACATGTGGATTCAGAACTTCAAGGGCGTGCTGCAACGTTGGAAACGGATCATGATCAGTTAATAATTCGTGATCATCGTCTCCAGGAGTTTCACTCATGTGGTAGACCTGAAATATTTAGTTACGGAGTAACATTTCGTGAAACAACTCCCTGACAAAAATTACTCAGAATCAGAGGAAAAACTGCCACTGAAAAGCATGCTACCGACGGATTATAGTTTGTAAGTACGCACCACTCTCAAAGTAAGGCAAACCAACTCAATTAAATAAAAATTCATAAAAATAAAACGACAACAAATTCAATCTGCAACTGAACTGAAACTGTAGGTAACTTAACTGGTGCTATAAGCAAGCCAATCACACCACCTACCAAACTGCCACAACAAGAAGAATAGAACATATTACCAACCTTAGCATTACCTGCGGGGACACTGGATAAAGACGTCGCTGCTGGAAAGTTTTCCGGAAAGCAACGACCGTCTTTTCCATCTATTAAGAAACCCTTAATAGTCCCAGTTACAGTGTGCTATGTACAAGAAGGAGAACGATGTACAGTGTTAATGTAATATTTTCAACCCTAACCAGATTAGAGACAGGTAGACAGATTTCAAATACTGAAGTAGTATAAATAAAGAATAAAGTATACCAACGCGGAGAATAACGAAACACATTAATTTAATTTACATACTACAAACTAAACCCTACAGACAGCGTTTTTACACAGGAAGTTGACACCGTCGGTTTGCACGTAAATGAAATACCCTTGTAGTTCCGAACTAACAAAGATGCAGCTATATCTGTTTTAAATACCTTTAGCTCATGTAACTGCGCCAATGTAAGATCCTTCATAGGAATCGTGAGTGTCGTTAACTCTCCTCCCTTCTTAGCTTTCCGTTCCAATCCAATATTGACATAGAAATCATGGAATAAAACCGGAACCAAATCCTTTGACAGCTGCACGTCAAACTCAACAAAATCAGCTCCTCGTTCAGCTGCCTGTTGCAAAGAGGCTATCGTGTTTTCACGCAAGTTTGCACATCTAAGGTAAAATTATTTAAATAACACTTTTAGCTGATTCACCTTCCACTCTCACATAATTCCTTTTTCTACAGACTTACGCTTGAAATGTTTTTGCCGAATTCCCTGACCCTCTGTGACCAACATCAAGACCGGTCCAAGTGTGTTTCCAGTGATGAGAATAGCTTATCCTCAGATCACACGGGCAGTTCGGTATAGGACGAATGACCAGATATTCGACTAAATGTTTTTTCAGGGTTATATGATGTAAGGTTCGAGGGGCTTAACGCATATTTTTTTTACTGTTTTACTAAAGAAAGTATGTTTTACTTGTGATTTGACCAATAGGTTCCTGTCTCATGTTTGTGATTGGTACAGCGGTTGTTCCAATTGACTGCTTGAAGCTCAAAGGCAAAATATGACAGAATCCGATGTGAGACGGGATATCAGAATTTGGGTTATCCATGTAGAAGTCAATCATGTAGGCCTGGATTTGCGAATTAAAAATTGATTTCATATTGTAATAGGACTAAAATCTAAAATGTTTATCAGCCATAGAGGGACTAAATTAAAGTAAAATATTTTTTGTAAATTATAATTTGAATATTACATAACACATTCTAAAATCGGTAAACAATAAGGTAGACAACTTACCACAGAACTCAATTCAAGAACCTGTGCTTGAAAGACGACAATCTCACCCTCGTTGTATGCACGACCAAACTGCTCTTGCAACTTCATTTCATACTCTTCTTCGTTCATGACCCCGATTTCAGTAATAGGCCAGTGTGAATTAGAATAAGTGTCCTTTAAATTAAACAAAATGGTATTACTTAATCTAAATAGATTCGTTTCTTTTAATTATTGCACACCAAAAGTGTAGTTTTGTTGTGAGAATAAAGTGAAGTTTAAAGATTAATGATTAATCATTCGAAATAATTACAAGTCCAAAACTAGTTCCTTACGAGAAAATCCATACTGTTGGACTCAACAGCGTCAGTGTAAGAGTTTTGTCTCGAAATATTCATAGCCACCAATTTCAAACGGATCTACACAATTTGAAAAAACAACAAGGGCAAGAAAAATCAAAATTAGATAAAATAATAATGAGTTAATGCTCCAAGAAATCTATAAAAAAGAGATTGCAAAGGCAATAATAATCAATTAGCAAATTCCTAAAAAAAAATATTAAACGCATTTCAAATATCATTAAATCTGATCTTACAGGTGCTTGTTTGTACTTTTTCCTCCAGAACTGGAGCGGAGTATTTGAGATCTTAAACTGTATCACAGTTTCAGATGTAAGCCATCCATGCTCAATTTTGATAGCTCCATCGTGGGCCCCAAAAGTTTCAGTTTCAGCAACAGGGTCGACCGAGCATTCTAGATACCCGTTTAATTTCTTGTTGGAATCCATGAAAGACACTTGGTGATTATTTTAATGAGAGAAAATATAGGCAGGTGATTTCGTCACCATTATTAGAGATAGTCCGGGCATTCAGATGCGATTCCCATCTTCGGACAATATGAAGCTTGTCGGTACCTCCAACCCCATTGTGGCTGTCCACCAGCATGCATACGAAGTACCTGTATCGGATGATATGATGAGCCGGAAGAACCACACGTGCCGTCCAGACGGATGGTAGATTTTCTTCTTTCCCATTTGCACGTATTTCTCTATACATAAGAAAAATATTTACACACATACCCCTTCAAGAAATCGAATTTTGTGGTTGCATTTTGCAAATAAATTGTTACAAATCTTACATAGTATCACTTTCAAGCTGCAAGCTAACTCCTTTCTCATGATTCCATTTCCCCAATTCCACCACATTACCAGAAACACAGACCGTCTCCCCGGGGTTGGTATCGCACCGTACCCGGAAAGTCCACTCCCTTGTTTTCGTGTGACCATTTCTCAACCCTTTCGAAACCTTAGGCACGGACATGCTGAAAAAACAAAAACAAACACTCTTCTCAATTCACATTTTTTCACCTCCGAAAATTTACCCATGCTTCCTTCGAAGTTCCCGATAATAACTAATCCATTTCTAACCATTCCAACCTATTTTGCTGCGTAAAATCCAGGATGTAAACATTGCTCATATGCCCGTCCACACATACAATAAATGCATGTATCTGTTAGTACTACCAGCTGCACCAATGGCCTTATTTCTCTGCCCCCCAATACCTTCAATTACACATGCCTCAAACCTTAAGAAATTTCGGATATCCTATACGTACACCAGTATACATAGGTGTATGTGTCATGAGTAAAGCTCAAATTATTTGATAACATTGTATTCGGAGAATGGAAATATACTGCTTCCCAAAAATATTTTTCCACATGCATTCAATGATTTAAAAAAAATGAAAGATACCTAAATCTAATAAATACGCTATACTGACTAAAAAAACAGGAGCGATTAAAGTAATTATGATTAAAAGCTCAAAGTCAACAACAAGGATTCTCTTTGACCGACCGTTAACTTGTACACAGTCAATATTTTTTTCAAAGCATTCAAACAACTTCTTACTGGAAGGAAATTGTATACTAATTACAAATAATCTATAGCTATACACTCCTCATACATTTGACAAAACATCTCACGCTGATTGAGGAATCTCCGTTACTAATAGTTTAAATCAGGATTTTTCCATGTCAAATCAAGTTTACACCAGGCTCGCTCGTACATAACAAAGTAACAACAAAGTTATTTTTCACCTACAAAGTACAGTCACGATTCTCTATTATCATCAGTTATTGTCAAGTCATCTAAACTTTCATGACA
This sequence comes from Spatulosminthurus flaviceps, assembly GCA_034693705.1. Taxonomy (NCBI): domain Eukaryota; kingdom Metazoa; phylum Arthropoda; class Collembola; order Symphypleona; family Sminthuridae; genus Spatulosminthurus; species Spatulosminthurus flaviceps. Next base: position 16,186 of record JAQFXU010001373.1, on the reverse strand, counting down.
AATTATACAAGCCACCGTAATAAACAACTAGATAAGATTATACACATGAAAAGACACAAGCACATGAAATACAAAGACTTCCTCAAATTTCCGGCTAAGAGCTCAAGGTTCCACCATTTGACCTCTAGTCAATGGCTTCTGGTCATACGATATCATTACTTATCATTTCTTTGCACTTCTTATCATTTCTTCCAAAAATCCATGACTTCAAAAATAAAAATTTCATTCATCATTTTACTAGTACATACTAATTTCTTATTAAGCTACTCAACATAGTCGGTAAACTTCACCCATTAAACTGCTGTATTTCTCCCAATAATGCAATGTTGCAGGAAATTACTATGTAGGTCACCCTTACAACCACAAGGCGCATTCTGGTATCGATCGTAACATATAAATTCCTTCATTAAATGTATGACTGCTTCTAGCACTTCTTCATTATCTCCTCATGTAGATATGCAGAGAAAGGCAAGTAAACAACTTTCTTTCGTCTTTAAATCACATACGACATACACGCTTACTTTCCTCATTAACATATTTATCCTGCGCCAATTAGTTGCTTATTCATTTCAAGTAGAAAATGAAAACCATCATGCCTAGGTATTTTTTAGCATATTTATATTTACTGGTCTGTGAAGGCAGGCAGTTTGAAATTAGAGAGCATTTATTCCGTTTAACCTTTAAAACTATAGTCGTCTACATAATGAATGACTTTAGACTTGACTTTTAAACAATATTTATTTAAAAGTTTAAGCTTTTGCTTACCTTGAATTTTTCTTTCCACAGGACCTTTAAATTTAATATGTTATACAATAACTTACTATATACTTGAAACTTTTATTCTCTCGGAGAAACTATATATTATTTTGCACAAACTCCAGGCTCAACTCTGAGGCCGTTTAAGACGAAAATGCTTAGAAATTTTTCAAACAAAATAAAAATAGAGTAAATTTCACTCACTTCCAAAAATATATATTATTTATTCTAAAAATGCAATAAACCACCAGCTTGCTTGATTACTATTAATTTGTGTGTATAAAATTTCTGAGATAGGTTTTGATAATATATATATTATCTCGTGTAATATTTTAACAATAGATTAACAACAGAAAAATTCAATCTAAGTAAGTGTGGGTTTTTAACACTTCTTAGTTTGATCAACTTTCGTTCCGAAATTTTAACATTTTAAATACTGGGTTTGTGCTTTGGTGCACCCTAATAAGTTAAAGTATCAAGAACTGCGTGAGATAATTGAATACATTTGTTTAAAATGGTAAACAATGTTAAGATATGAGAGGAAATGATTGTTTGTTTATTGCAAAAGGCAGAGAGATAAGAAAATGTATACCCTTCCCTAGCGAAAGCTGAACGGTGACTCTGCGCTCTGCTGTTTCAACATTTCCAGTTAAAAGCTTTGGTTATATGCTTTGCGTTTGCCGTATGCTGCTCTTTGGTCTCGTTTGGTTGGTGAAGGATGTGGGAAAAGTTGTAATGTATGCATGTAGAGCATTCATTACAGATTACACCATTACAGCAAAGTAGTACTTTTTTCAGCATATGTTACTTTTACTGCTTGCTTTGCTTAAGATGGAACACTAGAATTAAAATAGACACTCTTGTACGGGCTCATGTTGCTTTGGGTTATTGGGATGGGAGTTGACGGTATTTGTTGCATGTATAGGTCATGGCATGATCGGATTTTTTGATTGTAGAGAATATAAGTGAGAAGAAGCTATTATTTATACTTACTTGGTTACTTGTATCATTTTCTGGGTAACTATTAAATAATGGTTGATGATTACAAACCATCTCTATTTTCAGAGTAACTTTTTATTATAATAATAAGATAGGAGGAAGTACGTAGCAAGAGAATACACTCACGAAGTCTTTCGTAACTATTACTTCGTTGGTATTTATTTTATGGGTTACATAAAACAGAAGAATTTTTGGATGCGTAGATGTTATGTGGATTGTAGCATGTGTATACACATATAAATTGTGCTGAAAGAATAATATTTTTTGATATTTTTTGTGAATGTCATGATAAAAGAAAACTAGATTCTTTATAGGTTGGTCCTACATAATTAAATCTACTGACTCCAAATTTCAAGTTCACCTTTACAGCTAGGTGGATCTAGATGGAGAAACATCTCCTTCAACTGGGCTCGGGAATTCGGTAGAAGGACAACGAGCGATGATTTTTAAAAATCTTTTTTGCTGCATGCATGCATGGATATATAGGCTTGTGAAGCAATTCTTCCAGAGCCTCCTTATCGTAAACCGTAATGCTTTTCTTACTATTCAGGAATATTATGGTGTTTTGCATTTCTGTGCACTTCTGTTTTACTTTTATTTTTTTTACATCATTAGTAAAATTACTGCTTAGCAATGACAACACTTGCATCAACAAAATTTTAAATTGTGATCAGTGGGAATGTGGGAATTCATGCAGATTCGGGATGGGGTCTTTCTGTAGTGAGTATGGAAATGTGGACATTGCTTCTATGGGTAAAGGGCAACATATACTGCCGAAAAAGTTGTGATACTAAGTTATAAGTTGCAGTCTGCTACTTGCAGTACTATAGTATACAGATAGCTTTAGAATAATTTAAAACGAAAAAGGTACAAGAATTTATGATACGGTTGAAAATTTCATGTAACCCTTTCATGTCTTTATTGAGTATGTAATATATGCACATCAACAATGCGGAACAGTTTTGTTTTCCCAAATAAATTATGTGATTGGCCGTTCCCTTGCGTTATAAAGGCAGTAATTTGCTGTTCTGTGTGTAAGTAAGTATTGTTTGATAATAAAAGTATATTGGATATTCAAGCTATTAGCTCTTTGTGCACGGGAAACAAGTCTACTTCTTTTCAAGATTTGGGGCGACGTAAGTTTGTTATATTATATAAATATAATATAAAATTTTATTTTGAGGTGATTAATAAAAAAAGTACTGGGTGGAAGCAATTCGCGTTTTCACTCTCAATCTCACACGTATATTAATAATATTTTCCACAGGTTTTGGTTGAGTAAATTGCAGCAACAGCACATTTAATGAGGTATAAGAGTATGGAATGCCGAAATGTTCTTGAAAGAATATTGACTTGAAGTATTATTTCATGCAACATTATTATATTTAGGTATAAGTAATTGTAACTTCCGTCAAAATTATCTATGCAGCAACCGCGGTGTGGTGGTAAGCTGGTATAAGTGGTAAGTGGTAAACTATATTTAGTCAAGGTTTCAAGTTTTATTTTGGATTAACGTTGAAAGAGACAATCTGAAATGTTTATCGGGACTGGTTCAATCTGTGTAAACGTAAACGTAATACTCATACTTATCCTAATAAATTATCAGCAAGGACACCAACACTGAAAACTTATAGGCGATATATTTTCTAAAACAATGAAACAAGCGGAGGTCCACGTCACATCAGGCGTCGTATAGTATATAATAACTAATGTTGTAATAATATTGTACTATTGACAGAGGCTATTAGCTTAACCTTATTATGAATTGTAAAGACTCAAGACTCATAACCAGGTCGAAATGCAGCAACAACAAATTATTTAATATTTAAATTCGAAATTATATTACGTAAATGCAACTCAAGCTACTGACGTAATTACAAGACACAATAAAAATGTATACAGGAATCCAGGATCCACGAGGAGCAAAGAATAATGGCATGTTGGTGATATTAATTACCACCAGACAATTAGAGTTCGTCAATATCCAAGCGTAAAGTGATTAATTGAGTTCATTCTACTGCTAGCCGCAAAAAGTAATAAATTACCTGGAATTGCCCTCTAAATAATGTGTCGTAAAAAGGTCTCTTATATTAAATACTTACCTATGCATGACATTCATCTAATTAATTCACTGGTGTTCTCAAGGTTTCGGTACTAATGTACTTACACATCATTATTATATGGAACTCCACCTATATGACAAGACTCACAAAATTATGACGGATACTTTACTATCAATATTTTCATTATAATTCTTATTAAATTCACAACTAATTAAAAAGCTATTTTTGCATTTACTATAAATTGGCCACTACTCGCTTGTTTTGCCTGTCCAGGATTGCGCCTATCAGATTTCTGTAGACTTCCAATGAAAAATTGCAGACTAGACATACATGATAACAAATCTTGTCTATATTCCTTATTCGGCTTATTCCGTTTACTTCTTTAGAACTCTTATTCCGTTTACTTCTTTAGAACTCTAAGAGCAGTTTTACGAAGGACAACTTACGTTAAATTACTGATAATTAACATTAAAATTCAAAAGTTCTTATGTTTCTTTTCTGTCTTCTGTAGCACATAAACACAATTAATCATTATTTTAACCAGATCAATCTACTACTTACAAGATATTCCTAGTTTCCGTTTCCTTTCCTGTCTTATAAACGAGCGGACACATTTGTTTTTCCCATACATACCATACATTCGCATTCTTTACCTTTCTTAAAATATCGCTCTTTAAATTAGTTGACCTTGAAAAAGAGCAAACTTCTGCAAAGAGCGAAAGATTTTGGAGTGCCAAAGGATATAAACATGTACAGAAGGAAACACAAGCGCGTGGAAGTCATTGACCGCCGGATTCTGTAAAATTAATATTTTCACGGTTACATACGACTTACATACAATGCGGCATTTGCAATACCTAAGGTTTATATAATACTACATACTTTCACTCCTTGTACCGTGTGAATGATCCAGCTCTATAGCCTTGTAACAGTCCATGAAGATCTTTTGAATTATTCTATGTGCTGACGAGTCAAATATGTACTTTTAAAAGGGTTGCATGTGTGAGCACTGTGGACCTAAAGGAATTTTTTTTTGATCCGACAGAATAAGTTGCTGACCTTTCAATAAATTGTTTGATGGATAATCGCAGAGTTTCCTCCCTGGTTGGTAGAAACAAGCTCATAAACTTACTGATGATGACACTAGAATTTCCTGCATTATCAGATGGTCTGATCTGATCATTATAAAGAAAATCAGTATGACCTTATTAAATTTCATTGTACACTTAGATTTCCACGCTTAGTTGCATGCGGCACACATCATTGGCAAGCAGTAAAAACAACATCTGGATTCCCAAGACACGATGCGTTTCCTAAAGGCACGTGTTGATATTTCATAGACTACGAAATCCAAGCAGACATACATTCCATTAATATCAATAAAATATTATTGTCTTTGAAAATATGTACCCTCCTCATCTCCAGCTCACCAGCGCAGCGCAGTGGGTAAGACGTTAGTCATTGAGAATATTAGAAAACAAATCTAAATGCGGAGAGAAAATTTGTTAAAATGTAAGAACGGTAGCAGGTCGGAGGTTACAATAACTGAAAAATTTCCATTGATTTTTTGACTTTTCATGCTATTACAAGGGAGGAATTATTCAAGACTTTTAAGGTTTTTTCCTCATTTCTCCGCAGGCTTGGAAATAGTTATATTTCGGGGGCGGAGGTTCAATGGTAGTAGCACAATTGTTAAAAATAAAGGTTCATTTTTTGTCTGTAGCATTTAAACAGTAACTGGCAATGAGTAACCGACAACAAGGGAAAGTGGAGAAAAACTTGCCATTCTTGCCGTACGAATTCTCATTTTACGACTAATTTTTTTTGTCTCATCAGTTTCGTACTGCCAGACCAGAAGACGACTACTCAAACAATATTATTGGCATGAGGACAATGAGATGACGACTTTACTACAATTTGAAAATTGAAATTATGATTTTTTATACAATGCCTTTAAAAGGCAAACATAGCTTCCGTCTGTATGTATATGCAATTTGGTGGACTTGAATAGGAAATAGGAATTTAAATTGACATTGGAATGGAGTGTTATAAGCATATAGTTTGTGATTTGATACAAAGAGGTGTATAGGACAAAACCATTTTCAACGGTTAACTCAAAGAATTTTCACCCAGAAATATTTTCAGACTAATAATTTCCATCAAAGATATTTCAGCCACTTCTCTCAGCCAAGAAATCATTGAGAAAAATCAGTTTAAGCCAAAACTTATTCAGCCATGGTATTTTCCAGCCAAACTATTTTAACTCAACCAAGTTTCTAACTCAAGTTTCTAACCAAGTACAGTATTTGCATTCAATGTAAACTAATGCAAAAGTAGGGTTACAACATCAGGTTTCACATACATTAATCAGTAAATATCGGTAATTTAAAAAAAAGAATATTCACTATGTACACGTTTCCGAACGAGATTGAGAAAATTATTTTACACATCATATATTTTATTAAATAAACTTTCAGAAACGATTTTACTATATAGTTTCAAATAATGTTTAGCCTGAATTATATCAATTATTAAGTAATTTAAGGTAATTCCTAATTCCTATGTATATCTGACACCCAAATAACTATGATAATTAAATGTTTCCGGTTGTATTATTCTATATTCACAAGGAAGAAAGGCCAAATTTAGATTACAAGCCTTATACATATATGTACTACAGTTTCAATTACTTACATACTTGTTGCTGGCCGTCGTTGATTTCCCGGTATATATCTAATTAATTCCAATAATTCGCAAATGACCAAATGAAAATGTCTTACAATTAGACTGGAAGTGTGAGACATTATTTTGGAGGAATTTTTTAAAATTTGGATAAAATAATTTTAGCTGAAAAACTTGAGGATGAAACATTTTTGCTGAAAATATTTTGAATGAAATTTTTGTGTGTGAAAATATTTTTGGTTCATTTGTCCAGCTCCCGATATAAAGGTTCATTGTTCATTCTTTTCAATATTTTATTCTGTTATTGTTGTCGTTTCAAATGATACATACGTTTGTACTAGATTATTCGTGTGAGTCGTTTGTAAGAAATACACGGAAATCTTCCATACCTTTTTTCGGTAATTATTACACGATCACTATGACTTTCGACCTCGTTAATAACTGAAACATTTTATCAAGGTTAAAAATCTTCACAGACAATGCTATACAATTAGGCGCGATTTTATCATTTTAATAACCATGCATGAATGCGTAATAATAAGTATTAAACGAAGGTTTGAAATCTAAAGTAATCACTAGTTGTACCTCCTTTCAAATAATTTGGTTACTATTATTGAACATGATGATTATTATACTCGTTAGTAACAACTCACCGTTAATTATATTGTACATATACCGAAGGAATCCCTTCTTATATTTAAATAGATTGTACTAGGAGCAAACTCTGTATCTGCTGCTCAAGAACAAAGACAAAAATAATACACCAACAAATATATTTTACGTATAATGTTATTTATGAATATTGAATAAACAAATAAACATTTGTGGTTGCCCTGTACATCACATGTATACAAACAGAGTGCTTATCGCAAACACATTTTAACAATCGCCTTAACATCAGTAACTGCCGCAGCTGGAGAAAAAACTAATCGAACGGTATAGCTACGTGTAATAATATATCCTTATTAAATACATAAGACGCATATAGATATGTTAAGAATTAATTTATGAGTACAAGTATCATCATCGCAGATGCACATGATTCTAGCTTTAGTACATATATAACCGGTACTTCATTACTCCCGATTAATAAGCTTATAGCTTACATACCGATCAGCCAAAAGAAAATAATTATAATTTTCTTTCGACCACGTTATGAACTATATGTACTGTTAGGAGTAAAAAACTGGTACAAATGTGAAAACGTTATCAAATGTAGAAAGCTTTTCACGAAAATCTGTTTTAGCCCCAGTCCTCCTCTGTAAATGTAGGTATTACTTTAACGGGTTCACCACTGAGAGGAAATGACTGATGCTCATTTGGAGAACTCGGGGGCATTATAAATCTGGTTTCAGTCTCAGGTGTGGGAGACTCTATCTCAGGTATTTCCTTTGGTGCCCCAGATGAACCACTGGGTCCACTGGACGAAGCGGTCATGAAACTTGATGAGGAATTATGATTCTCGTTCGGAAGATCTCGATATTGTGATGATGGAGGAGATGATCGTCGACGATCGTCGTAACGATTGTTTACTGGTGGGGGACTAGGTTTGTGCCGGGGGAAATTATTACTTCCTGCATTGTTGGGCACATCGTTACTCGGCGGACCGTTAACACCCGGATGGAGAAATGCGCATTTATTTCCTTCACGACAAAATCCTTTTGCAAAATAATTGCACAACGTCGAGCGCCTTCCTAAAAAACAACCAAAATAAATACAACCGTTACTTACATTTTTTGAGAATATCTCGCAGCAATAGCAAGGCAGATTTTTTTAAATGAAAGCTTACCTCCAGGTCTTCTTCTATCGTGATTATTCCTGTAGTCCCTATCCTTTTCAAAACGTTCTCTGTCTCTACCCCGATCTCGATTCTCGCGATCCCTTTCGCGATCCCTATCACGGCCTCCAACAGGACGACTATCGCGATTTCTAGTGTCTCTATCATGTTCTCTTTCTCTTTCATTCCGTCTTCCCACATCCCTGTAATCTACATCTCGGTTGGGTCTTCCAGGCGGATGCCTGCTATTATGGGGAGGTCCGTCATCTCTGGTCATTTGATGTTGACTATGATCGAACTGATTGGGTATGGGGGGACCAAAACCGGGGAAGTTTACTGGTGGCTGTAATTGACCAGGTATTTGATTCATAGGTACAGGAGCAGCACCAATTTGAGGGGGTGGAAAGGGGTATCCAAACGACATCGCTTGAAATGAGTTTACAGCAGCAGGCACAGCATTTGGCTGAACAGCAGGGAATGCACCAAAGGGCTGAACTTCTGCAGCCTAGTATACCACAAAGAATATTTTATTAAAAAACTGGACCACTTAGCACAATCATACATGTACAGTTACGGCAAGAGCAAAAACTGATACGGTTGAATCAATAAGTAAGAATAACGTAGCGTAAGAAATTTACCTTCCAGGGGTCGTTATTTTGAGGATGTGGGTCAAATGATTGAATCCATGGATTAAATTGATCGAAGTTACTAGGATTATTAGCCACATTATAAGGATTGGCGAAGGCATTAGTGGGATCAATATTAGGCAATGGATTAGGGGCGACACTTTTAACTGGATCCCCCCGTGGTATTTTCGGCACTGGTCTCCTGTTTTCAGTTATTTCCGGCTTGGCAAAGCGTGGGGCAGGCCACGGTGTATTGCGATAATCAGAAACTTTCGTTAGGACGGGTATGTCGTCTGCTGGTATGACTCTACAGGATTTAAAATAAAATCGTTAAGTTCGCTTCGATCGAATGACATAAGCCGATAAACCTTACTAAAAAGTCTTACTAAATGCCCTCAATATAAAACTTACCTTGGGGTATTAGTACGGTCCAGTTCCAAATTCAGAACATATTCCTCAGAGGGATTATCGGGAAGCATCGTTCCAGGGAAATAAAATACCTCCAAAATACTTCGTTCACGTTCTTCTTGAACCTGCTTTTCGTGGCTGCTGACAGAAACTTCCGGCTGACCTGACAGCTGATCCGGATCTATCTTCCTGAGTTTTACCCATTCAAATTTTTCGACGGGAGGTACATCTCCCGCGAATTTACGACGAATAAACAATTTCTCCTCCGACTTTTCCATCAAACGCATTTCGGAGAAATTCTTGTTTGCTTGGTTGCCTTGCTGCTTTGTAACGTTAACTCTTTCAGTTTCATCCATTTCAAAATAATGGAACTCTTTAAGTTCATCCTCCTCCCGCCATCGAAGAATTTTCTTGGGCTTTCCCTTTGGTCTGTGAAGGCATAAACAGCTTCTCAATTTCCCCTCCCCCTCGACTGGAGCGAAGTCATCTCTAATTTCGTCGTCCTCGACCATAGCTGAATCTGCAGGAGTTTCCAAAATGACAATATCGTTATCACTTGCATCACTGACGCCAGTAGTTGAGGCCAAATCTTCATTCCCAGGAAGATCATCGTCGTCATTCAAAGTATCCCGATAGAAATTGAACACGGGTTTGACTGCCTTCTCCTGCTCGTCTTCACTTTGTGGTGCTTTAATTGTTGTGCTATCATCAGCCAGGTTTACATTAGGAACAATAACTTCCTTTTCTTTGTCATTGCTAGAAGATATTCGTCGTCGCTTTTTAATTTTTGAGCTACTGGAGCTGCTGTTCAACGCATCCATAAATAAGCTACTTTCCTGAATTACTTGTGGTTTCTTCGATTTCTCGACAGGTGGAGATTTATCTTTTGACTTTTTAGCATCTTTATCTTTGGACTTGTCCTTTTTATCTTTGACCGATTCATCTAATTTGAGCTTTTTACTGTCGCCAGTTTTTCCCGAGTCAATTGATGGTCGTTTAGCAGGTTTAATTGCAGCACCACTGGAACCTCCACCAGATATAGCATCCTCAAATGACATTGCATTTCCTTTCTCAATAGATTTGCCTTCCGGTTTGGCGGTTTCTACGTCCAGCTTTTTCCCTTTAGCAGCACTTCCTTTAGTCATTGTTTCTAGGAGGTCCATGTTCTTTGACTTGGAGCTTGTATACACTTTGACATGACGTCTCTCTTTAGCAGGGCCTATTTCTTTACTTTCTGGCCTGGAAAAAGACCCTAATCCAGTAGCATCTTTAAGCTCATCATCCTTATTATGTGGCGGGGATGAAGAAGAATCCTGATCTTGATCATCTAGTTTGGTTTTTCCCCCTTTGTCTCCGTCCTGATTTTTCTCTTTAGTTATTTTTTCTTTCTTGGTATCCTCTGATGCGCCAGGAACTCCAATTAAATCAGTAAAACTAGGCTTGGGTTTTTTAGGGATCTTCACTGAGTTCACTGCTGCGGCAGTACCACCATAGATTTCTTTCAGGGTTTGATCATCTTTTTGTTTCTGCTTATCATCATCCTTTTTCTTATCCTGATTCTTAGCTGCCTCTACACGCTCCTTCATCTTCTTTCTCTGCTCTTTGACTTTATCTCTAAGATCTTTTTCAGCTTTGGCCTGAGCAGCTGCTGCCGCAGCCGATTTACTACTAGACCCACGTGATCTTGATGTTGGTTTCTTCGAGGAGCTGGATGCCGGGCTAGAAATTTTTGAGCTAGCAGAGCCACTGGTGGTTGACACGGAACTAGCCTTAGCTTTTGGGGGCTCTTGAGTTTCAGCGCCCTTTTCAGTGGTTGCTTTACTACTAATCATTTCAGCGTTAGTTTTCTTCGAATACGTTTTTAGCACTTTCGGTTGATCCACAGCGTCAACATTAGCCACCTTTAAAGCAGCATTGTTTTTTGCAGCAGTAATAGTAGGATCTTTTCTGGGTCTCTTTCGCTTTGTTTCAGGGACAGGTGTGGATTCAGCAGAACTAGAGACGGATGATGTAACCTGCTGATCTTGGGTTGCAGCCGTTTCAGAAGAAGTGGCCTCATCTACTGCCTTGATTGTGCTAATTTCGTCATTATCAGCCACGCGAAGGCTCATTAAGAAGCGCTGTCCATTGTGAGTGACATAACAGAGACGTTCCTTTGAATTAGTAATCGGCTGAGCCTGCGTTATTTGGGTGCCATCACCCGCTGCGGTCACAACAGACCTTTGACCTCCACTTGTCTTGATTACAATGCGAGGAACAGTACGCGAAGCTGCTACTGCAACTGGTACTGCATTTAAATCATCAGGGACTGGCTGAACACTAGGCGCAGCTGGGATATGAGAAACATGCTGTTGCACAGCATTAATATCGTTGCTGACATGATTATTAGGTATTTGCATCGCTCTATCACTTTCATTTGCATTTAAGTCACTCAAGTGCATGTCTATAGTTTCGCGGAACACATCAGGATTGAAATTGTAATCCATGATTTCCTCTAAATCAAAATTGCCCACATCCAAGTCTAAGTTAGGAGGATTTTCACTTTCATAAATTATGCTATCAGTCAAATTTGAGTTTATTGCCCTTTCATCGGTTAATTGTCCTAAACTTTGCATGTCGTATGAGGACCCCTGTGCTACAGTTGTTTGATTGGCGGACACAGGGTTCGTATTACGATCTTGAGTAGCAGAACTGGCTAAAGCTCCACCATGAGCTTGTGCTTGTCTAGCGCTACTATCCTCATTTCGGGCTATATTAATCCAAAACGCAACAACTTTTTCCGCGAATGATTTAGTCTCTGTAAAATAAAATCATGGTTAGAATCGAATCTACTTGTACCCATGTTGTGTAAACACTCTTTGCGATAATTTACCTTCAACGTCCCATCTAACCGAAATCTGTTTTACTTCCTTGGGAAGAGAATTTGTGCGAAGACGTTCAACAGTAGCTGGTGTAACCAGAAATAATCCCAAGATCTCATTTAAAAGCACGTGATTCTTATTTCCTTTGGCTTCTACGACCCAATTATACAGCATTTCCCATCCCCCTCTTTCCATAAACCTGGAACACAAAAGCACATTTATTTCAGCCACTTCCTTTCACTTCTTTTTCTTTGGCGCATTGTGACTCTTTTTTGTAGCATATAGTTAGTCAATTCAAATTTCAACTTACAAATTTAGGACGTCCGACGGCGTAGCTTTAAGTATGTTGATGTACGTACACTTGCTGACCAATTTCTTCGAAAATTTTGTCATTAACCTAGTAGAAAGAAATCACAATGTCCATGTAACTTACAGCTGCTACAGCCAAATTTAAGAGATAATTTGTAAGTTACAAGTTGCTTATTAAAAAAGTTATTAATAATCAATAGGAAAAAATAGACAATGCTTACACAAAAACTTTATCCACTTCTTTATCGGACTTTATTCCTCCGGTTTGAAGATTTAGCAACGGCTTTAAACAAGATAACAATCGTATTGGATCAATACGTGGCTAAAATAGGGAAAAAGGTGACAAGTTAGATAAGTTCCACTTGTTATCGTATATGTATTCATCGAATTTCAATACATCAACCGACAAGATGATCATTCAAGTATCATGAGCACGAACGAATCCTCATCAAATTAGCATGCTAACTATACTTATGCACAATTCCGTGACATAGGTCCTAAGTGAGGCCACATACTTTCAAAGAATAGAAAGGTTGCCAATACAAACACAATGAACAAAAGCCGTAGACGTACAACTTGAACGGTACAAGCATAGTATAGTTCCTTCGTATCGACGCATGTAAGTAACTGATACAGAGAATAATCATAAAAGCATTGCAGTAGTGGAAGTAAACAGAGTCTGAGTCTGCTTTCCCATTCTCCCCCACGCACGAGATTATTTCAGTCACGATTATGCCCTATCAATTTTTTTCCAGCCAATAAATTCGAGCTGTTTCAAAACTATTTTCGGTGACTTAAAGGGTAAGCATCCCTTGAATGACTTGGCATTTATCATACTATCTTATAACGTTGCAGTTTAAAATACATTAATAAGGTTTAATTAAACTCGCATCTTCAGTTCAATCTTGTTCATTGCCCCCCTCACATTACACTGGCTAAAGCAACAATGCATTATTTTTTCTCCTTCAGTAAAATGGATTGAGACACTTTCGTCGTTTCACACTATATGAAGGATAATGCTTCACCAATAATACAACATAATAATTAAAGTTGACAAATTTACAACTAACAATAAGTTACAATGAGATAATTTGAATACAGTAATTAAAGTAATCCATTCATTGCGTCAACTGTTTTCCACCTATACCAAACACATCCTATAACCAAGCCAAGCCAGCAACATCCAAAATAACATTCTTCTTAATATATACTATTACCATCACTAATATGTGTAAAGATTCCCCTTTCCCCTTGACATGTCTTTCTGCATCAGTTCAAGCCTACTTACTGAATGTGGACGCGTTCTTTTATATACTAAAAACGCTATACCTATACAGGTTAAGAACGCCACAATAAGGTATGATGGTGTCCTAACAGGAAAAAAGATAAATATAAAGTCAGAGTAAGAGTTTTTTCAGTTGTTATTATTGACAATCCAACAGTTTCTCCTTCTAAAATCAATGTCACCCCATTTAATTTTTTCAGTAATAAGTATGTATTCCAACATGGATGTGTGCTTCTATATATATATAACTTGCCAAGGTGAGGGACTGAATTTTCAGGGCTAAAAATACATATCTACTATTATTTCTACTTTTTAATGTGAGTCCCATGAGTTCACAAAACAAGGCATCGCGAGAAATACAAACTTTTGAAAGTGAGAGTTGCATGAAAGTCGAACTCATATACGAATGTCCTAGATCGGATGAGACAGTTTTATTGTCTATATGACTTCAAGATTTTCAAAGGAATTTTTGTGAACAAATTTAGAATCTATTATACTACTTTTTACCGTTTATTTAGAACATAAATGTCAAGTCCGAAAGATCGTTCAGAAGTAAGTACTCACCCATTCCAAATCCATATTGGATCTCATTAAAACCTGCGAAATGCAATAGTTCAAATTAGCCAGAGCAATGCCTGGTGACCCGTACAGGAATGATGATGTTCAATCATATGACGTAATGAACGATGACCGACACTAGCGATTTTCTCCCAGACTTGACCCAAGCTTTTATTCTGCTGTATGCCCCGAATTTTAAAATCATTATGTAAGCTACCAACTAATAGGAATTATCAAAAGGGAGTTCGAACAACGTTAATTTGCATCAGACTAGTCCGAATAATTGACTTCTTTAACGAAGAATAATAATTATTACGACTCCTGCGACAGTGGATCAGCATGGCGTTAACGCTAAAATCAAAATGATGAAAGAACAGGATCACAAATGGAAACCACAACGAAGTGATGAAGAGTACAGATGAATGCGAAGTGATGCTCGATTACTGAAGATGACCGGCAGAGTCAAATGTCGACTGCATCGATATTAGTTGGGAATGTACACCAAACTCGGAGGATAAATAGATTATTAAAATGACTTTAAATCCAAATATAAAACGCTGCTATGAATTCATGTATACGTCATGTCTGATACTCTCCTGATTCTTTTCGGTTGAAAAAAATTGAATTGAACCTACCATTCCGGATTGTCCTTTAAAAATTGACGAAATTCCGCGAATATGTAAAGTATATCTTTACAATTTCTCCAAGAGTTGTACTACTCCCATCTGAAAATAAAAAATAAAAATCCAATTTTTTTAAAAGTTCCATTACATAAATAATGACGCATCAAACATATACCATTTAAATTTATAATACTCGTAATTATTAAAATGCATCCAAGCTTCTATATTTACTGAGCATGATATTTACGAGCAATCCCTCAATTCTCTCATATGCAATCCTAAAGCCTATGTGTAAATCGCATAGTTCCTCGCTGCTGGCCCCGCCGTGTATCTTAGTGCCCCTATCGTATGTATTACAACGAAAAAAGTTATGCCAGACTTTCCAGTTTACACCCTATAACAGTGGCGGCAACAACAGATATAATTTTACTACTTAGTTACGATACAGTTACGATAATTTGCCTAAACAGAATACTCGAGTAACATGGACTAAACCTTCTTCATAAGCTCTGCATTGTCATAGAATAAGAATAAACTCATACGGAATTTTATTCAATACCAGTCCTTCGCCCGATAAGCATTTGCTAGCAAGCGGTCCGCTGGTGGAACAAGAGGAATTAGATTCGGGTGCATACCTTTATAAAGGACAATGTACGGGCATAGGAAGTATAAAAGTCGCATACAGTAATCGATCAAAACTAAAAAAAATTGTAGTAAATTATTAGCATTGCGATATCAAGCTGATAAAGGATATGACAGCCATGTATAGGAGACGCTATCGCTAACTTGTAGTCTGGAAACCAACACAGGGAACCTGTACTACAACATAAGTCACTATATTCAATCCGAGTAACTCGAGTTCCTCTCCGAAGGCTTCGCTTAAGACACCAAATAGCATGAAATGTGCTACATTACGGTGCTTATAGTTTAGCAAGTGGCAGGAACAGGTTATTGTATACGAGGTTCCAAATCAAACAGAACCATTGCATTTTGGCATTCGGCGTGATGCTATACATACAATGCACTTGTGAATCGAAACTTCACAGTTCTGGCATAAACGATGCTTCAACCATAACATCGTCCTGTGACGCACAGGGCGCATAGTCAGGCAACAACACACACACGTATGAGAGCCAGCAAAAGCAATTCACTGAAGTTCTGCTTTTCGTCTGTTATGAGGGCACAGAAGCTTGAAGCTATATATTTTAACTTGTTTCCTCTGGTTGGGTAGTAGTACAG
>JAQFXU010001372.1:0-29929 GCA_034693705.1 Spatulosminthurus flaviceps | reverse complement strand
CTTAAACGGGAATTAGCATGTACTACCATGTATAAGCGAGTTGTGCATATAGCTCCTTTTGGACTTTAGCCGACGATGTGTTTTCCTATGTAAATACATATTTCTCGAGAAGATTGAAATTCCCAGGAAATCTTCGTCTGCTGGAACCAGTCAAGTTGAAACATTCATAATTGTCATGGCTTTATGCACAACTAACTACCGATGGATGGTGGTTCAATCAAAAGTATATTCTTATAGGAAATTCAATAAGTTTGGACAAACAGTTGAGTGGGCGGAACATGTACGTATGTACTTATCCATAGGTGATTGTGTACAATTCTCCAGAAAGTTGTTCTTTTGTAGTTTCCCAAGAAGTTGGCGATAGTTGTAAAACACAATTCCATTTGGAATAAGTAGAAGTTGCCGTAGGTGATGTCATTTTTATGTTATCTCTAGATTTTGACTTTTTCTCCCTTATAACGTTTCTCCTTATTTTCATGTATTTTTTTATATTTTACTGGTGAGATATGGGGGCATATTTATAGCTAGCAATTTTCTTTTTTTGTCCTGATAAACCTATCGAAAAAAACCCAAACTGAGAATTAATCCATGAGGAAAAAATATACGGACGATAAAACCACCCCTCTTCAATGCAAGAACGATATCTGAAGCTATGAAAAAATCCTAGTTTTTGAGAGTAGTAATAAGAACATATACGCACTCGTTGCACTTGAATTGACGGAAAAATATGATAAGGTGTGCACTTTTGTACGGTAAAAGAGCAACTTAGAGCGGCATTAAAATCCACTGTGTGCATCAAATGCGAGAGGCTTTAATCAGACGGGGCTTAACGTTCCAACTCAACCGCTCTCAAGCGATCATCCAAGACACGTAATCAAATAAATTTTAAATATTTTTCTCACATGTGGTTACTAAGGTTTCTATCTCAAGTTATCTATTGCTATTTCTATTACCCGTTTGGATTTCGTTGGAAACCATGTTAACAAACAAAATTACTTTCCACGGTGCACAGTTAGGCCGATTGCCTCCAAACCGGACATGGTGAATTTTACCAAAATTGAACCAATGGTATAATTTGGTTCAAATTAATTTTTGAGATCATCATAGTCAACTACATCTTCACGAAAAAAATTTTCTCTCCACCGTTACCATTATGGCCACAATGGCCCAAATGGCCAAATTCCTCACCATTGATTAAATGGAGAGACTTTCTTTACAAGGGTTGTGGCCCCCTCGCATGCTTGAATATATTGCAAACGTATATAAATGGATTTTTGTTCAAAAAATTACGCGCATTTTTTTGGCTGTGCTACAAATTGCACCATTTTCATTGAAAGGCCTCAAAATCCCTTGTAAACATCCTTAAAAAATTAAGGAACTTTGATCTGTTACAACTTAAGTTGTACTACACGTAGAAACATGATGTTGAAAGATTCTGAAAGATTATAATTTTAGCTTTCAGAATTGCTATTGCATGAATTTTTACTTCTCCACAGGCCAGAGTTATGGGGCAAAAAGTGTATGTTACAAAAAGGACGACTAGGACAATTAATTTTCTTTTTTTCCTTTTCCAGACCCCGCGGATTGTACCCGGCATTTTTGTACCCCTAGTAGCTCGTACTCTTCACCCTATAACTCTGGTCTTTGGAGAAGTAAAAATTCATGCAATAGCAGTCAAAATGCAGGTGGCAGATGTAGTACAAATGAGTGCTGGGGAGGTGTTCATAAAAATTTGGAGATTCCCATAGGACACAACAAATGATCACCTTGCAAGATGTAGCAATTTATGCCACTCAATGTATCAATAAAACTCAAATCTTACAGTTAAATAGGCTGTGGTACTTTTTTCTTCAAGTCAGTCAAGGCTTATTTTTTCTTAAAATCAACTACGATTTTTTCAGTTCAAAATTGTGTTGTCATTGCTGCAGAGGTTCTACTGCTAGACTAGTTATTGTAATGTCACAGGACAGGCAAGAATCAATCTGATAAATAGTATATTTCGATTTCAAGCAATAATACTGATTCTTTCGGGAGAAATGCAAGGTCTTCCCAGTGGGGTACCACAATAGACGTCGCCCCTTAAAATGTCAGATTTGCCCTTCAAATTATTCCTGGTGTAAGGGTGATGGTTTTTTCATGTACGATTTGCTAAACCTAAATGGATACTCAAAGAAGTTTGGCTTTTACAAGTAAGGAGAAATATTCCATATAAGACTCCTTTGTTAAGAAATTCAGTTTGATCAAATTTCACCAAGGGTTCCAATCCAAAGCATCTATAACATTCTCTTTTAAGCTGACACACATCCATGGCAGTGCTTGAGTATAGACATTATATATTACGTGCTTTCCCTTTTTTAAACGCAATTACATACAAGTTAGATAAAAATGAAGCTTTCACATGCAGATATTGTTTCGTAGTTATACTATATACGTTGGTTATCAAAAGGATGGTGTTTATTATTCAAGGTTTAAAGGTTGAAGTTTTATGAAACTCAGGAGAATTATTTTGTCACCAATTAGTGGATGTTTCCATGGGAGAGATTTATGGAAGAGTTTGGCTTGGTTTGAATCATGAATCAAGGGGGAGCATATGTTGTTGAAATGAATAGACTTGTACAGAGATGTTATACGTTGTAAGTCAAATAGAGTAACCTTTTTTGTCTGCTTTGTAGTCTGATCCGAACTTGGAAATCCCCGACCACATTGTTCTCTTTAAGGCTAGTACACATTCAAGTCAGCTCACCAGCCAAGCACATATCATTTAAAGAAGTGTCTTTATTTCCCTCTTTTGTTACACAACTTGTATATCTACAAAAGATATAATACGTGTCCTCCATAACATGATCCTTTGCAATGATGCTATAGTTTATTTTGTTATTATTATTATTATTGCATACACACAATTATGAAGGGAAAATGCTATCGCCTTCTTGCTCGTCTTTTTTCTCACCATCGCTTTCGGATAGATTTTATAGACTCAAATTCTCATCTGTAGCTTCTCTCTTCCAACCCCTCTTCTAAAGTAGTAAAACAAGCAGGAAAGTCTGTTTTTACTTTGAATATTATACTGCCTTTGAGTTTATAATTTTAATTACGGAAACCCTCTACATATGTGTAAGTTTACCGCATGGATGTCTTCATAATTAAGTTTCGTCAAACTTTTTCATTTATTTTGATGACAAGCAAAAGAAAAATCCTACCCTGTGCATATGAAAAACTTCAACATTCAAGAACTTTCACAATCACATATTTACTATGAAAAGATTATTTATGCTGAGAAATCCGTTCCAGACATACTATTTTCTAGTTTTGAAAGGGAAAACCTGAGGTATTTGACTTTGTAAACTGACTCAGAAAATACAAGTCAAATGATCATTGGATGGAAGACCACATGGTTCAGTAATATCACAATGCCGCAATAGAAAAAAGTAAATGAAATCTTCTTTGTGGGTTGAGGAAATCTGGAACATATTATTGTAATGTGTTTTGTGCATGTAATTCTTAAAGGGACATTTGGTGGAACTGAGGTTATACTTATTGTGGAGTATTAGCACAGGATTCTTCATGCTTAAGAATGAAAGATGCCGGGCAGTTGCGTGTCATTCCTCTCACAAATCATATTCAACTATTGCATACAGATTTAAGCGGTATGACTCAAAGTCAAGTTGGGGTTACCAAAAAACGAGAATTTTTTTCTCAACATTAGCAGCCTCAAAACTATGTGAGTCAATTATAAAATCCTTCCAAAGTTTACAAAAAAACAACATCTGTTTTAGAATGAATTACAAATCATTGAAATTGTAACTTGTCATCACGCGCATTCATAATCGGCTAAAGAATCGTAAGAGAAGCAAACGCCATTTGGTAAAAATTGGAAATTAAAAGTTGATTACGGTGTGGGCACTACTCAAGGTACAGTAATCAGCTAGTAAAAAAACCTTTGCTTGCTGATTTTTAAGGCATATGATCAAACCGTTTTTGTTGTTTGTTACATCTAGAAAATTTTAAACATTACCATATCCAGGTGCTTGTAAACAAAGCAGCTACAACATGTATTTGTAGTTTTGTTCGATGGAAAATAGCATTGGAGCAACTTTCATACTCCTTCCATGGCAATGTTTACTTTTATGTGAATGAGATAAATACCTATAAGACAACATTGCTGAGAGCTTTGTCACATAATCTTCCCTATCTGTCTTCATCATCGCCATTCAAATGATAACAATGGAATTACAGTCCTTTAAATGGGACTTAACGATTTTTTCCCTTGTTCTCTCTCCAATAGCCCATTTAAATAGCATTGATGAAATGATACTATAAAACTCACACTGTACTATACATTTACAACATTCCCTCTTTATAAATGCAACGGCACCAAAATCCCAAGTGCTGCCACCACTAAAATCCAATAGTGAGATTCCATTCGTCTATGTCACCCTGTCAGCAAATAATTTCTATGACAGGTATTTTGAACCATTTCAAATAAAATTACAACGTTTTTTCAGGATCCAAACCACTTGCTTACGCCACACGTGCTATTTCCTAAATTTCCTCACCATATATTTTCAAATTGCTGTCGCCTTCATTTTATTTCATGGGTTTCTAATTTGAAAACTAAATTATGATGCACAGCTCAAAGACAAAAATGTGCAAAAACACATTCACACATGCCGAACTTGTGCTTTATCGTATGATAAATTGAGCCGTATTCCTAAGTATGTGTAATTGGAGCGGAATTAAAATGATGATGGGGTTAATAAACGTAAATCATTGCATTTTATAATTTATACGTCAAAATTACATGTAAAATATCTCATATGTAACATTATATGCTCTTCATAGCCTCGACAATACTATACCCAGCACCTAAAAAAATAAATGTTCACTCAGCATTTGAATTCATTTGAAGCTCTTTCAGCTACATATTTACAGACTCCCCAGCCACCAAGATTTTGATTACTCCAGCAAAAAGAGCGTCTGCTTTCTTTCTCACAGTTTGAAGATCCGGCGGTAAATCCTTCAAAAAAAGGTTTGTCTTTAATTTAACGCCTCTTGTTCCTGAAAATTTAAATTTGGAATCCACATCCACTGTACTATGCCAAGAAGGCATATCATTATTCAAAGAGTAAAAACTCCATCCTCTTCCATATGATCACAAAAACTCTATTTCTCCCCATACTATTAACACAGGGAAAAATACCCTTGGAAAAATTCTCCGACAACGGGAGAATAACTTACTCATTGAATATCCCACATGGTAAAGTCATTACACTCTTGTGGGTCAAGGAAAGGTCCCCTTCTGCTCGTAGGAATCAAGTTGTTCCACTCCTTCCTCAAACGGATCTTTCACTAAGACATTTATCCGCTATTTAACAACTATCTATTACTTTCCAAGTACCATGTATTTATTCCAGTTGAAATTTAAAAACATGTATGTACATAATAAATAGTCCCATTCCAGATAAGGCTATTAAGATTAGACTAATAGCTCCCACTTGCGCCCTGCTCCTTCACTCACTACTAATGCTCTTTAAAAATATCTTTTCCATTCTTTTTACCACTTCCGTTTGACGCCGCCTCCTATTATTAGAACTATCATTACACCCGCATTATTAAACTTTCTATACTTTCTGATCTGAAAAAACCTTTCCATTTATCTTCAAGTATGTATGTATACCATTCGTCCTACAGGAATCTTCATTTCTTTACCCATGTCTCTAAATTCCATTGCAAGAGCCTCACAATACAATCAGATCAGCTATTTCCATCTCTTTTAAGTATACATATAAATTCCCTTGAAAGCGATTTTAAGATCTGGGAAAAATAGAAAATACTCAAGTGTTATTTGTTCTCAAATCTTCTTCTTTTTTTCTCTCACCCCTTTCATAAAAAAAACAATAGACAATCGAATCTCACTAATTCTTTCTTTAATATACACAAGCTGTAAGAATTATAGTATCTGACAATTAATGTCCCTTCTAAACTGTTAAAAGTCCCATTACATTACCTACCCTTGACTCCACGTACTAAAATCATACTGCTTGCTTCCATTCTCTATACAAAAAATACGAGTTTAGCATGGAATGTTAACATCCATAAGAGAATGAATAGAGCAAACACTCGAAAGGAAATGTATCTTTCAGTGCATACACACACACTCAAAGATTCCTCCTGTAAATTTCCCCTTGTGATTTAAGGTACAACTGTCATTTCAACTCCGTCTGTTGACTCTTTTTGACTCTTGTCTGTCTTGTCGGGAGTGAATTTACGCGGCTTTTTACTTTTCATCAGTAAATTGGGATAGATTTACGTCTGCTATATGCTACGTTCTACATTGAAAAAAATACATCTTTCAATTTTTTTCACTCACTAATTTTATAACCTCACTCAAAAATACCTACGGAGAATTAGACATGAGTTCATTTGCTACAGGCTACAGCTTCAAAGTACAATTATTATACATACATTAAAGAGTACGAGAAGATATGAATGTGTGTAACTCCCACCGAGGATTTTATGTTTAAGAGAGGAAAAAATATCCAAAGGATGAAATCCGATGCCTGAGAAAGTCAATTGTAAAAATCTGTGGGTGAGAAAAAAAAAGAAACGTTAAAAAGGTGTTTTGGTTCAGACATTATCTCACCATTGTCAGTAAACACCAGGAGAAAAAGGGTGAAGTGTAAAATCTTGGCTCATAAATTAAGACGAGAGAAGTGCCGTCACTTTAACTCTAAGGTTCTTATCACTTCATATCACACACGTTTCGTCCCTAAAAAAAGCATCCACGTACATAAGCATGATTAGAACTTTTGTCTTCAATCTACCCATATCAGAGGTACGCCGTACCCGCTACCCTCATTGGCTCAAATATCCTCCGAACATCTTCCCTTATTCATTCTCTCTTGGAATTTTTGGGAAAGGTGAAGGGAACTTGGAGTAAGGGACTTGATGTAAAATTAAATGTTCCCACTAACCCTTTTTCCTAACCCTGTCCCTTGCTTTTTAAATAGATACGTAAGAATTAATGGGAATTTCCTAGCTGCTAAGAGCATGGGATTTTTTATAGGGGAATTTACATGTAGAGGTTACTTATGAAGTGTGGAAGATTTTTTCATGCAAAAAGATGGGATTTTACGGAGACGATTATTATTGGTTTTTTGTACATATATTTGTTACATATATGTTTTACGTATATCTATATATAGTTATACACTGAAGGATTAAAGTTATGGCGCCGATGTCGGGATCCTTAAAGATGTGGAAGATTTGGAAAGATTAATGGGCATTTAGGTGATTCGGAGGTGCGATTTACGAGACATACTTCACACCATAGCCACCTACGCAGAGTTGAGTATTTCTAGCACACAGTGCTACTACTACAGGGAATGATGATGATGATGGGATGGTTGTGGCAGTGCCAGTAATTTTTGCACACATTCACCAGTGCTCTAGCACGCTAGTATAGTACACTCACAAGTCCTGAAAACACTCTACACTTCTCACTGAGCCATGCTTTTATTTACGATTACGATTATTGCAAAAGGGGTATTCCAATACTTTATGTGGGACATGAATCAAGGAAAATTGTTCACAAATTGGCTCGTTACACATATGGGAAACTACCAGATGACGGATTAACAAGTTTAAGGGCTAGAAATTTTCTACCTTTCTCAAGGGGGCTAACGTGTGTTTTCCCTTGAATGTGTAACATTAAGTTGGAGATGAGGAGGCATCCTTTTTATAACGCATCATTGAGTAAATAAGTGAGGGAAGGTCCTTCTCCCTTCATCTACTTCTCTCTTCCAAGAAATGTTCTATAACTTGCGTCGAATGTCTTCATAAACATTCCCAAATGCTCGCTTCTATGCTACATGTCCATTTTATCACCTCCGGTTCCGGTAAGGTTTTTTTACGAATAAAAATGAAATGTTTATTATCAAAACATGCTCCCTTCACGTAATCACTCAGTTGTAGCGGTGAAAGTGATTTAGACTTGGTTTTGTCCCCTGTACAGTTTTTCTGTACGTAAGAAACAGCGTTTAAACAATTATTGTGGATAGTTGTAAAGGAGCGTGCTTTCAATAGCAAGTCTTGTTTGAGGAGCATGTAACATTTTAGTTGTTGAGGCTTGGTCTGCCTTATCATTGTTTTCTACGTGACCAATTTTAGCCAAGGACTCCTTGCCAAGGAGTTGATAGAGATAAGGGCTAATGCTCCAAATCTAGCCTGGAATTGCTACTTTTAGCCCTTCAACGTTATTTTATCGCTCATTAGTACGAGATAAATGTTTTTCACTTTGTTTACTTTTCATGTCAACTCTCATATTAGATCGTTATTTCAATAGTATTTAATTAATAGGCAAAATAATGACAAAAATAAGTGTATAATTAACTTAATTATTAATTTTTCACCTTTTTAACTGAAGCTTAATTAAAGAGATGACTCCCAATACGACATAACAGTATAATAATTACAATTTAAGGCACAAACGGAAGGATCCACGTAAGAGATATTTTATTGGACGTAATTATTTAAGCAGCTAAAGATATGAGCTCCTCCTTCCTGCTTAGAATGTAAATGAATTTCTGCTTTTACTCTTATCTTGAAAATACAGTAATTATTACCTTGCATTAGTGCTGGAATAGCAAAGCAGTGAACAATGTAAGTGTGAATTCTGGAAATTAATGGATCACTTTCTTTTATTACCACTATACATAGCTCGTGTTGAAAAACTATGTGTACTTTAATGTACAAGGTTGTATCAGAATTTTTTTCCTGTATACAAAATAACATTTAAAAAGAATAAGGAGCACTTTCTTGAAAATGAAAGTGATTAAGAGATGGTTACTATTAGAGTAAGGATTAAATGCATATTGAATATCTATGTATACAAATGGTTGAAGGCAGATAAATGTGAGCATCCTCCTTATAAGAGGATAAGTTGTTAAGGAAAAGCCATTCTAAGATGAAGCTATCCGATAACAAAAGTAAAAAGCAATTACGAGAAGAGAAAACTGATAAAAAAAGCGTTTCTTTCCCTCTTTTTTATCGTCCAATTTCCTCGTCCACTCGTGACAAATGACTTCGCCGTCTCTTCCTCTACGTCATGTCATATATAGCTTGTAGTTAGGCAGCCATCGGACCAGAACTATGGAGACAGGGCCAGGAAATGTAATATACCTCACCCCGCCATGGTTTCTCTATAACTTACTTAGTTCTCTACGTTCCCTTATGTATCTCTTCTCTACGTCCGTATAATTTAGCAACAGCACTCACGTAAATAAATATACATGGTAGATTTTATCCACGTATGTATATCTTATACAAATACATTGCTTGAGCATGTATTTTAATATAAATGTCCAAAGGTTGCAAATGGTCGGGACAACGGTTAAGGACAACCATGACAACTCCAGGGTAGAACCTACACCGCCATCAGGCTGCGTTTATCTTGACTGACTCAACATATGTAAGAAAAAAACTTACT
Source organism: Spatulosminthurus flaviceps (assembly GCA_034693705.1). NCBI lineage: Eukaryota > Metazoa > Arthropoda > Collembola > Symphypleona > Sminthuridae > Spatulosminthurus > Spatulosminthurus flaviceps. The sequence goes on along the minus strand of JAQFXU010001372.1, from coordinate 20,442 downwards.
GTTATGACCAGGACGCTCGCTCACATACAAGAGATGATACTGTCTAGGAATATACAAGAGAAGGACATAAAGCTATTTTCACTTTCACAGAATTACTTTTTATAAATAGCCACGTGGTAAATGAGGAAATGGACACAGCAATTGATGTACATATTAAAGTAATAATAAAAGGATTTTCAAATTAGCACTTGTTTTTTATGAAAAGAATATATCGTCTCATAAAAGAGCGGGCAAAACCTTGAACTTGGATTCCAGAAAATATCTTTTATTTTAAGCTTTAAAAATATCTCGTGTACCTACAAAGAATGTAGAGACATAGGAACGAGAAAAAAATTATTTCCAAGGTTGATGATATTGTAGATGCATATTTACCATAGGAATCTTATCTGATGCAATTTGTAATAAAATGTTAGTGTAAAGGTTTAAATGAAATAAAAAATGATTTTATTCTCTTGGCAATTCCACACGGGTATTATCTTTTAAGGCAATAAAGTAAGCATTCAATGAGCATCATAAAATGAATGGGACTCAATGGATTCAACCAAGTAAGATTAGAACAAGGATTGTAACTTAACTTGATTCTCTGGTTGGACATTGGATAATTAATCACTCTAACGGGAAATTAATGTCAATCACTTTACAGCCGCTCCGTGCTCATGCCGGTAAAACATTCTCTCTCCCAACTCCTCTTTTCTTCTTGTCAGTGTCTTCTTCACAGACTATTCTATTTGTGTAACGAATGTAGTACCAAATGTGTAGGTGTAGGTACATAGTCCAGACACAATGCATTTGCAATGGGAAGGAGAAAGACAGAGATTTGTATTCTCCACAGGCCCAATCATCTCTTCAAGGAATTCCTATAGATTCATTAGTCTTATGCATCAATTTCAAAGGTAACGTCACCATCTTTTCATTTCTCACTATAAACAATGGAAAACAGTGTGTTTTGTTCATCACCAATATCACTTTATTATGCCACCTGATTCTCATATAAAAACTAACTACATCTAAGCGACAAATGATAATCAGAAAGAGCTTGAAATTACGCTAAAATTTTCAATACACATAATAATTTTAGCTATACATATTATACTACATTATTATTAATATTAGCAATGTTTAATATTATATATAAGGTAATATTACGCTTAAAATTACAGTAAATCGTAGATTTTTTACAACAAAATTTATTTTAATAAATCCCTTTGAAATTAATGGTACTAAAATACAGGTAAAATATAATTATTATGGGGTATGCAGCAACGTTTTTGAGCTTGCCAATTACTTAACAATGGTAAGTTTTCAAGCACTGCACTGGGTTAAAAGTGGAGGGTGTCAAGGATTTAAAAACCCCCTACCACAGTAATTTCAATTACGTCTCAAGCAAGTGTCAGTCTAAATGACAAAATGGCAGTGGTTAGGAGTTAGGATTTGAGGAAATGCGACAACTGTAGCAATAATGATACATTCTTGACATGACAAGAGAAGGGTTTTACGTGACGGCTCTTTGACGGACGAGTCAGACTCACTATACTATTTACTATTCAGAAGCAAAGGCTAGGGCAGAAATGACAGGAGCCGAGAAGAATCAACAATTTATTTCCCATTTACCTACCTCACTGACAAGACTGATTCTGAGTGCGGAACAACTGCACGTTCATGAGTTATTTCAAATATAAGGTACTTACATACGCAATAAGCACGTCCCTATGTCTCCCGAATTGTAGACTGGACGGATTAACGAACCATTTCTGTAGAGAAGAGGAACTTATCAAGATGAGCACAGGAACTGCATACAATTAAGCTCGTGGCTTCCATTCCAGTGGTTTGTTTTACGTTCCTTGACGAGTCCAACTTAAGATGCTACAAGAGTAAACGTGCGTATGAAAAACCATACAAAGTGACTGTAATGTTCGTTAAGTACATAAATGCACGTAGTTGTATTAAGCATAGCATGTGAAACAAAATAAATACTCAGCTACTCCGTTTTATTAATTTTTTCTCGCTGATCCTTCAAGCCCTGAAAGTATACATACAGAGAAATGTATGATCAAAGCGTAGGATCAAAATCACATGCAAACAAGATATGCATCGGAATTACTCGATCAAATCTTCTAGGAAAAAGATTCTAATCTCTGACAATGTAATCCACATAGGAATTAAATGTGTAGTTGTTGCGGTTTGGAACACCTTGGATTGTCCATCGTAGGAGAAAATCGTAGCATGAAGAATCACCTTGTCTTCAGATCCTTCAGGGCTATTATGCTAATTCCTACATTTTAACATTTCCCGTACCATTTGTATATTATGCTTCTCCAAGTATGTACTAGAAAAAATTACTCCAGTCATTATCCAGCGATACAAGGATTGATTTGAAGGAATTATTTGCTTGAGTAGGATAAACTATACAATTTACATTACATTGCTTGCATATTGGAAGAATAAGAATTGCATATAGGAAGGTTTAGGGAAAGTGCAACTTAAAATGCAAAGCATCGTGATGCGAAAAAAAATTCCTCCAATGAAAGATTAAGGAGGAATAGGCAAAGGGGTAGAAAAAAATACATTTTAACCATTTCTTCCGCCGTTCTAAAAGTCACACACACGTGCGTTAATTTTTCTACGCATACACACGTAGACAAGAGCCGCTTGGATTATTTCCTATCTTCTACCTTGTATATAGCTTCACCAATATTTCTGAAACAGGTAATTTATAAAAGTTGCTCATCCTCTCACTTTTTACTAAAACTTTTTTTTTATAGCCGTGAGGCTCCAGGATGAACTGCCTAGGGTCTCTTCCATATGTGTATGTACGCATGTATATTAATTCTACCCGTGCCACTATATGAATAAAATAGTATGATAGATTTATAATAAATGCCTTTCACGCTAAAATCCCCGTAAATGTAGCGTAAGTTTTTGAATAGGCAATTTAGGCTATGAAATTATTCAGCTCTGTTGTATATAACAATAAGACGTAGGTTTTTGCCTGAATTATTTGTCAAGTTATCCAGCCAAGCAGGAGGCTAGCGTCCAGCTGTTTAAATGTTGTAGAAAATTTAAGTATCATATGTACTTTTGGGGTATGCTTTAACCAATGCCATGCAATTCGGAGGATTTCAAACGGAAATTGTATTGCCTCACCTTAACAATTCCATCATTTTGACTAATGCACTGTCGTAAATAGCTTAGGCTTTTATGTGTATGTACCTTTCCTCCTTATAACATTAAATATACATATTTATGTATACAGGTTTGATAAATTATGACGAGAATATTTAACTTTTGACTTTGCACAATCCTTTTGTTCTTTACCCTGTAGAAGAATCACTGGTTTTATAACAATAACGGAGCACATGGAGGTTTACTTACGAAGCTGCTGAAGTTGATTGAAGTTACTATATGGACACCGACAGTTACCGGAGAAGACACGAGCGTTGGAATGATGATAATAATTATTTAAAATAGCACATTCCTATGAAATTTACCGGTAAATCTTGTACATTTAGCCTTTAAAGGTTACATACATACATAAATCATATAGAGATGCGAGTGTAGAATTAATATGGAATCTTGATTTGAGATAAACATCCGTTTGGAGTTGAAATTTTCCCACCCACAAAAGCAGTAGTGTTTTTGAGGGAAAATCCTGAGACTTTTGTCATGCGGGAAGACAATAATTACATCAAATGTAATAATATCTTCTCTAGGAAAGGAGTCAGTTTCCCGTAATTCTTTTATATTGTAGGTTTAGGTTGTTCGGATAAATTTCTTATGGAAATGTAATTTTTATGTGTGTATATACACACTTATTACACAAGTGGACAAAACACTGGTGGTGAATTACTGTGGGTATAGTAATGAAAGATAATATATGGAGTTTAGAATGAAAATAAGGATCTCTTCGAGGTGGTCAGAAAGAAAAGATGAAGAAGTGGCTTGGTTATTGCACTTTACGGTACCATGTGATCATTAAGTTTGTTGCTTTGGAAGAGTTACGAGCAGTTTTTGTGGCTTTCCATCCTTCCGAGTCGTCTTGGACCATGCCATTTTTTCTTCATCCATGGATGGTACTATAAGGTAAAAACCTACATAAATTCTTTCAAGTTCTCTTGGGCTTTGTGACTGCATTTATCACCTTTTTTTCATCGCATTCTTTCCAGTAATGTTGAAGGTACGGGTGAAATTACATTTCTGTCTGGGGCCCAGTATGTGACATGATAAAGGGAGACTTGCCGCTTGACATTCTCATTAATTAATGAGGAATACAAATTTAGGGGAACGTGTGCATGAATAGGGAATGCTCATTTATGCTCTTCAATAATTAATTTATGGAAGTCAGCTTTTACTGGAACTAGGTTAGTTGTTATATAGGCCAGAATTTATTGGAAGAGGCAAAACCTAATTATTATGAATTTGAAAATTTTGCATATATTAGACTTCACACGAATACCAAAAATGTTTAAGCGTTCATTTTTACTCCGTTTACGTTGCACAGCTGCACTTGCTTTGGGATGCTCACTATATAGGATAATAGGATTAGAAGCGATGTCTCTCTCATCTTGAAGTGAATCATTTGAAATTCAGAAAAATAATATATATTGATAAGAAAATGAATAATAAAATTTGTAGAGTTAGGTAATGCTTTAGCAAAGCACTACGTCGGTTTTGGAGGCTCCATGGCTCAGAGATAACTCTCGAACGAGTCGAAATTATCAAATAAAATTTTCCCAGTACATGTAGCGTAACTCAGAAAAGTTTAAGAAAGCTGTATATAGAGTGGTAGCTGATTTTTTTACCTTATTCAATATATACATATATTATATATATTATATTATAATTATGAATTTGAAAGACACCTCTGGGACACGAGTTGGAAACCCAAAGTTTGTTAGCACTTTATGCATCACAGATGGCGCCTGCAGCTCAACAAATGATTGGAGCTATTTAATTATTCTTGCCTTTTTAAAGTAGACATACCGTGAAGGTAAACACGAAAACTATAGGAAAAGATTGAGCGTGCGAATTAATTTGGTTACGATTTTTTTGTGTTTCGACGATAGTTTTTGCAAATTAAAATTTGGGTTCCTCCTTGTATCTTCGCTTATGTTTGTGACTGAGCAATTTGTGCTAGTTGCAGGCACCCAGATTTTTAATTGATTTCTTATATTCTTAACTTTTCAACGAATTTAGGGAGTTTCATTTAATTTTCCAACAAGTAAATGCATAAAATATCCCTACCAAGTTACTATTTGTTCCTAAAATTAGCAGAGGCAATTTATTCAAGTAAATGTCGAGATTTTTAAGTTAATGCCTTAAAATTCCCAAATATTGGAGCGTTCAATCCAGTCAATAGTACTAGTTTCCTAAGATTATTAATACAAAAGTAGAAACGCAAATCTTGAGGCAATTAATTGCGATGTACGTTTATTTTGCCCAAACGGTTTAAAACGGAACTTGGGGATTTTAGCCAAAATACGGATTCGTGAAATTTTGTCAAGCTGAACATGGTTCTTCAATAGCTACCAGCCTTTGGGTGGCAACGTAACCAGCCAAAGCACATATGTACAAAAAGCTTTAAAAAGCGATTCTATAGTAGAAATTAGAAATGTTATAATATTTTACTATTTTCAGAATGGATGACGAAATTGCTCGCTGTTAATGCATGTTTCTCAGATTTTACGATCTCGATTTCTTTGACAGCCATAGGCAGTAGAACCAGGTCAAGAAAACGAAATATCATTCACATCAGACCAATATTGGTGGGTTAGAAAGTCTCGTTACCGGGCTCTCAATTTTCAGATTTCAAGGCCACCCATAACTGTGGTGGGAATACATATAGGGGAATATAATATACTCCCGGGAGAGTGGAGGAATATATTATCTCCAATTAATTCTCCATCACGGAGCAATTTTGTATCGTTTCTGCAAAAAACAATGTTCAAAAAATGTTTTCTTTATTTTTTATTTACACATCATCCCATCACTATAGTTATCTCTGTTAAATTCCCACTTTGATTAAGCATTGTATTAAATTTTGAACATTCAGTCCCGTTTTCTGTCCCACAAAGGTCCACATTTAACTCACGTCCGATTGTAACATTTTTTGAATTTTGGTCCCAAAACTGAATGTCAGTCTGTGCGTGCAGTAAGGGACAGCAGGTCCTCTAAAAAAGGGATTGTGTACCGAGAAAATATTTTAGCATTTATTATTCATATTACAACAAAAGTCGTCTCACTCCACTACGAATTATATATTCACTTTCTTTGGAAACGTTCCATGAGAATTCTCTGCAACAGGTTCACGTATATTTCAGTTTGTCGTCTTGAAAAGGATGTTTCTTCCCTTGTTTATACTAAAGGGTTGTGTCTCCTTGAAGAAAAAAATTGATTAACTAATATAATTTGCAGACAGACATGCTATTACAAAAATCCCCATATTTTCAGCCCACATTACATTCCTTTCCCTATTTTTTCATCCAATAGGCATTGCAGAAGATGAAGTTTTACAAGGTCCGAAAAGTTGCAGATAATCAAAATACTTTCATTCGCCAAATGGAGGTACCCAAAATCCAATGGATTTTTCTATTGGTTTTTTAATGAATAATTAATGACATCAAGATACTAAACACTCGCATCAATTACGATTGCACACTAAATTAAGCTACATACTCAGCATCAGATTACACCACTAATGAGTTATAATTATGAGTTAATTCATGCAGGTAACATTACTGGGCTCATATCGCCTATGTTGCTTATGTAAATAAATAAACCATCCAAAAAACAACAACAACAAGGCAGACAAGACATGTTCAAGGTTTTTTAAAATAAAAATTTTCATTATTATTCAAGTCAGCTCAGAGCTTAAGTAATTCCGTAGAAACCGGTACTTTACCTTATTCTAATTAAATATGTGCAACAAGAGAGAAAACTACTAATCACTACGTTCACATAATAACAATTGGTTATTGGTTTCCACCATTCATATATTTCAATGTGGAAATATTCTGTCTCAGGATTTCTCTGTAAACTCATCATATCAGTATATTGAAATTTGCTCAAGTTTAAGGTACTCCATGGTTTTTCTCAAGGAAAACACATTCTCATCAGATCCTTTAGAAACTCCATTAAAATTAATTAACTTGTAATAAAATTGCTTCTAGAGCCCATTGACTAAGAAGAATTGTCGTAAAAGTAGGATAAAACTCTTTGATCAAAACACTCCCCTACTTCCTTCCGCTCTTCCCATTTAAAATTCACTTTATGAACATCCTGAGTCCATCAGAAGTTGTTGATAATAAAATTACCCGTAGATTTTTATTACATGATAAATTTTGTCTCTTTTATTCATTTTGTACCAGGATCAGACAAAATATATTTTGTCATCTATGTTCTACATGCATTCATATATGTCTGTTGTATATATATATTTAAAAAATGGATCAAATACATTCATTTTATACGCATTACTGTACATACAAAACTGCTGGTTTTCATTAATTATTATGCAAAACTATATAAACCCAAAATGTACAATAACTTTGTGACACGAATAATTTTCTTGTAACTTATTGGTAAAATAATAATAATAATAAAGAAAGTATATATGTTTACTACAGGAAGTAACAAAAATTGCAATCATGTAATAAAATATAATTTATGATTGCTCAAATATATCCTATACCTAACATAATGTACAAGGTGTGTATGTGTGGGTGTGCATAAATAATAATGATATTGCATTCCTTGCAACATATTCTCTATAGGTAATTGAGGAGCAGGAGAAGAAGAAAAAAATTACAGATGTTGGTCAGTACCCTAATAATTTTAGAGTATTTTGACACCTGTTCATTATAACAATATGTACAATTTATTACCACTATACAAGTAGCACAGTAGTTTAAGTAGCAACCTCCTTAATTTATCTCATCAGCCTAAAAATGCCCAAAAAGTTTGCTTTTTTTATTAAAAAAGAATTTATTTTTAAAGAAACTCTTTCCAAAAAATACATACAAAAAAATCCTCCATTTTTTAACATTTATCCCCTTCAAACATACATTCATTGCTTTTTGGTAAATATTTTGGCGGTTTGTATTTTAAAAAAACATTTGCTCTTATTATATCATGGGCAAAAATGAGTAAAAATAATTCAAAATTTTATTGCAAAAAATGGAATGGATATTTTAAGAATTTGCCCTTTACTCTGTACATGAACTCCTATCACTCCTATTCGTACCATTAGGTGCCCAATTACACATGCCACCTACCACATCAAAGGTTAATAATTCCGGGCAAGAATAAATCCAACCACGAATTAAACCCTTTTCATTTTTATCCTCATCCCCATCCACACAATGAACAAATTTCTTACAGGATTTTGGATGAGGATAAATCCCTTTATCCAAACAGTAAATATTCCCATGTTCATCCAATTTTATTTTCTCACTCAAAGGGACTGAGGGAGAGGTAGCTTTTTTATTCGTATTAGAATTAATATTACTATTAGCCGGAACATTAGAATTCGCTTCAGCTCCACTTAAATCCAAATTCCTTTTGGCAAATTGATTGTGAGAGCGAGCAGACTGAGACTTATCGAAAAGATCGTCTTGGGATTTCTTGTAGGTGCCGTCATCTTCATCATCATAATAATAATAGTAATATTCCGTCCCATCATCACTGGGCAAAGTTGAGGTGGCAATATTAGGAGCGTAGCGGGTGACAGAACTGTACGGGATGGGAGTTGTTGTTGTAGTTGTTGTTGTTGTTCTTCGCACAAATTGTGGAGAAGTGGGGGTTGGGGATGTGGCTAATACTGTTGGTTTACGAGTTCGTCTCCGAATAATAGCTGTTTGGAAATTTGCTGGGCCCGTCAATGGACTCAGGGTTGTTGTGGTGATTGGTCGTCGAACTCTCTGGAAGGGACGGTAAATCTGCTCTAATTCTGTCACAGCTTGACTTGAGTATTGGTAAGTTGATTCGGTGGTAGTAGTTCTCTGTCGTTGCCTCCCACGTTGTCTGGGTCTTGGAGGGGCGGGAGTGGTTGTCAGAGGAATCTCATTTTGTCTATGGCGATTTCGAATGTTACCCCTTCGGACATCAAATGGTGATCTAGTGACGGTGGTGAAGGCTGTTGATGTGGAAGTGCCACTGGACGTGGTAGAGCTGGCGGGGTACACGGGATTAGTTGAGTAGTCATCAATGGACTCGGCTGGGACGGGGCTGTTATATGTACACACATTATGGAGAGGCATTGAAGCGAAGGGGTTGAGGTGTACAAATGTTTATGTTTCAATGCGTGTCATGATGTGGTGGTGGTTGAAGGGAAATGTAAAAAACAAGAAAATCCTCAAATTATTCTTCCTGTTGGATCCATGTCAATAATTTTAAGTAGAATTATTACAGTAAAAAAATGGAACATGACTGGAATTTCTAATGTCAATGGCGTTTTTTCAATGTCAATTATCATATACTTTTTAACGTTTTTTCGTAATGTATTCTCGTAAGTCGTATATTTTCTAATTAATTCCAAAATCTCCTCATGTCAACTTTCTGTACAGTTTGTCAATTTTGTAAATTCGAGCAAGCCCTTAAAAAATACATATGTTACAAAAACATTGAAAAAACTTGTGTACAAAAGGTTTCACTTCCATATAAATATTGTAAAATGCATAATTTGTACAGAGTAAAAAAATTACCTGGAATTATTCGTCTTTCGCATATTTTTTTTCGTAAAAAAATTCAGTAGTACTGTAGTCAATTGTAGGGTTATTTTTCACAAGTCCCGTAATGCAGTTTGCATGCATGCATTAGTATGTACGTAGTAGTAATTTATTTACAGCAGTAGTTGTAGTTGTTGTTGGCAAAAAGAAGGACAAAAGTCAAGTTAGTTTTTTTCAATGTGGCTTCTTGCGGGTCAAGCATTAAAGAAATAATAGGGAATTTAAATGATATTAGTGCATCTTTTAGTTATAGCAAGAGAAGGTAAATTCCCCAAGGGAGAGGTGCAGAAGTGCAGCAAAATGTAATAGATTTTTTTTAGTATGTACATAAATGTACACGAGTTTGTACAAGCCTTATGCATGCAGGATATAAGAATGCAATTATTATAAGGGCTTAAAAAACAAGTATATAAGATATGCTAAAAACATGCAAAATTCTTCTTTTAATGTATACATGATTGTGGTCAAGGGAAAATAGTGTGTGTGTGCAATTACTTGATTATCGTAAAAGATATGGGAGTAGAAATTACACACACATTTAATGTTGAAGGGAGCAGCAGCATTGGGAAATACTAGATTGTTATAACTATGGCAATAAAATTAATTAGTAGGAGAGCTTTATTACACTGCCCCTTTTGCATCTAACAATAAGTAAGATATAGCATTATTACTATCAAAAGGGGGAAAAATTCTTATCTCCGATGCCATGTGAGAAGATCGGAGCCAGAAAATAATGCATTCAGAGTTGCACACAATAATGGGCTTGTTTTTGTTACCAAGATTTCAGATTGTATAAGATTTAATTATAAAGTATCATGATTACGTGTGTGACAGCAAGTCATATACTTTCATATATATTATCATCATCATAAATAACCTAAGGATATGAAGAATGCTAAAATTTGAGAACATTTTGACTACTACAAAAAAAATTAACTTACAATGCTTTCATGTGTATGTATGTATGTTTTGAAAAATGAACGGCAATGTACAAAAAAAAGTTTTATAAACAGGAGATAAAAAATTATTCATTTTATCAATTTTATATCCGCTACTGTAGTAGTAGTAGTGAGTAAAGAAATGTAATAATATTTATATATTTCATGAGGATTAAAAAATATATAGGAAAAAAACAACTGTAATATTTACAACAATCCGATGTGCCCTCGTATAATGGAATAATTTGCGTAGGCAATCATTGTTAAATTTGTTAGAAATTCTAAATTTGTCAGAAGGAGTTATTTCGTTAGTAAGTATAGAGATAAATTCCAGTCAATACAAAAATAAAATTTCTTTCTTGAGTTGTGAGACTTTCTTCAATGTAGACAAACGTATTTAGCGTATACAAAATAAAATAACGTGGAAAAAAAGCAAGTAAAAAAGCAAATTCTCATTTTTGTTTTCATACGAAAACCTTATTCGTTTGAGCGAAAAAGCCAGAAGAATAATTCAATCGTTTAAGACTGACAAAACCAAAAGAAAAATTCATAAGGTCAAATCAAACATTTCAAACAGGCTTTATCTAAATTAAATACTTAAAGAATTTTTAAACAGGTCAACGTTAATAACTACACTGACTTGAATACAATAAAAATTGTATTCTTGGGACTTGAATGGATTTTGAAATTTTACTCTTACCCCTTTTTTGAGCATATATTTAGCTAAACGCTTTAAATAATAAAAGGAGGAAAAGCAAATGAGAAATTAATAAAAAGGAAAAAAAAAGAAAAAATGCAGAAAGTCTCGCTGCTTCATTTGTATGAGCAGATTGCGCGTAAAAATAAAAAAAAATATCAAAGTGGTCAAACCTATAAAATTTGCTATAATTATTGCATAGTACACAGCGTCCTTGCTCACTTTGCTCTTGGCTTTTTTTAGTATATTAAATTACCTTGCATATTATTAGTCACTACGAAACTAGATTATTTATGAACGCAGGAAATACGTTACGTATACATCACCTTTCATCAGTAGCCTCCTCCTCCTTCTCCTCCTCCTCTACCTCTGGGGCAGGGGTGGTGGACGTGGTTGTGGATGTCCGTCGTCGTTCAACTAAAAGGTTTTTCCGGTTACCAACCGAAAAGGCTCTGGACCTTCTTGAGGAAGCACTTTCAATGGGTCTTTCCGTTGTTGTAAAGATGGATGTGGGACGACTGGAGGAAGTGGTGGACTGAGTATTTCGGGAACGGGAAAATCCTAGTGTTTTTCGTGTTGGGATACGAATCCTAGGCTTTGGTGTTGAAAATGAGGGTTGTGGGGTAAAAGCGCTAGATGACGATGTGGTGGAGCGAGTGGTTGAGAAAGTGGTGGTGGAATAAGGCTTTTTCGCTGGTTCCTCTTCCTCCTCTTCTGTTGCATCTTCCTCTGATTCATCTTTCTTCGAGCGTGAGTTCTCATCCTGAAAATAATTTAAGAAGAAAAGATTGGGATTTTTAAGACGGATGTTATCATTGAAGACCTAAATCACAAGGCACATTAACTAAGAGTCATTAAATATTGAGTGAGCAAAGGATAAAAAAATCCTTGATGAAATTTACTATGGTAGTAAATGGCTTGTAACTAAAAGTAATAGCAAGTGAGATAAAAATCAAAGTAGGTTAACGTACCTCATCAACTTCAGCCCCATTATTGGCATCAGAGCTTCTATTCACTTCAGTCTCATCTTTTTTATTGGATGGACGTCTTGATAGGGAGATGTACCTTTAAAAATGTACGTGGAAGAAGCATTAGATTTTTTTGAGATTACAAAATTTCCACATGCAAAAGTGCAATAAATAAATAAATAAAAAGCCTAAAAAAGTGCAACGTTTTTGAAAAATTACCTAAGACGATTAGTATTTACATGTGACTCTTGAACCTGAGATTCCCCTGTAACTTTAGCATAGGGTCTACTAATAGTCACATAGGGTTTCTCGGTGGTTCCTCTATTAGCGTCATTCTCCAGTAATTTTTCATCATCACTAATTCTAACAACAACAGAAGTTTCAGTACTGGACGTTTTCTTATCTCTATTTAATGTAACGTACTCCTTATTCTCTTTCGGCTTGGCTCTTGACGGTGGTCGAAAATCCTCTTCCTTTGAGTCCTCATCATCTTCCTCCTCCGTATCTTCCCTTGTGTCTTCCTCCTTAGGTTTGTTGGTTGTGGTGGTTGTGGTGCTGGTGGTGGGTCGTTTAGTACGTTGGATACTTGTGTATCTTGAAGGATTAATTGAGGGTGAGCCGCTATTACTATTTGTAGAGCCAGGCTTAAATCTATTGCGATTTATACTTGGACTGGGAGTAAAGCGACTGGAAGTGTAAGACTTTTTAGGTTTCTCCTCTTCCTCCTCTGCAGCCTCCTCCTCCTCATTAAACTCTTTCACAGCTTTAGCCGCACTCGGATTATCCTCCAAATACTTTTCTAACTCTTCAACACCACCTAATTTTTTAATGATTCGGAGAAGATCCTTAATGTCGTTGATTTCTTTAGCGGATTTCCCGCTATTTGTATCACGGAAAGGTGTTTTAGTACGGGAAAGTTGTGGGGCGTCTTCTTCTTCAGATTCATCTTCCTCCTCATCATAATACTCATCCTCTTCAGGTGCTTCGGTTGTGGTGGTAGTGGTAGGTTTTGGGGTGGTCGTTGTAGTTGTTGTGGTGGTCGTTGTGGTCGTAGCAGCTCCGCCAGGTTTGCAGGGTACGTTACGAGCATAGTCACAGGAGTCGGTGTTTTTATTGAAGAATAGACCTGCTGGACATGTAAAATGATGAGCGACGAGACCTAGGCCTGGAGCGTCCAGACACCAAAAGTATTTTTTGCATTCTCGAGGATGAGGGTAAAATCCTTCATCTTTACATTCAAAATCCACACCCGGGTCGGGTGTTGTTGGTGGTGCGGGGGTACTTAGAGGATTATAATTGGCGGGTGTAGTTGAGGTGGTAGTTGTGGCTGTGGTAGTTCTTGGAGTAGCTCTTGGCTTAGGACGTCTCTTATTCTTCTTTGGCTTCTTCTTCCTTCTGGTGTTGGTCCCAGTGGTAGTTGAAGGTGGTGCGGGAGTTGTGAATCTATTTGTTAATCTATTGGATGAGGATTTTGAGCCTAGAGTCTTGATAGGGAATCTGCTGCTAGTTGGTCGAGAAGAACTAATCTCATTGGAGTAGTAAGCTTGTTTAGCAGCCTCAATCAATGGGAATGGTTTCCCATGACAAGAGCCTCGGAAGTCATCATTATCAACGGACCAGAACATAATCCCTCCAAGGTTCATTTCACGTACCCATTTAGCCTAAAGAATCATTTTTAATTAAATTAGTTCCACCACTACATTACACTGCATTCTTTAAAAATCTCCACCCAAAAAACACAATTCCCCATAGAATTTATAGGAACAAAAAAAATGTGGCAAAAACCTTGAAGGTGCTACAAAACATCGAACGGTTTAATGACCATTTCTATATACTTGAATCATGATAAATTTCATTTTTAAAAATTCTTTTACCTTCACTTCAGCAATTGTTGTATCATCGTATCCCACCCACTGATCACCACTAATCGCATGTGGACCCTGGTTCACGTTGTTTTCATTCTCCACTCTCCACTGACCTGATTTGATCCCTTCACAAATCTGTTTCGGTCATTTCAATCATAATCAATAGATTAGAGATTTCTCTTTTTTCATTTATCATTTATACACAAGTACAAGACACACACAGGGAGAAATACATATTAAAAATCCCACATTCATTTCAAAACCAAAATAAGTGCTCACATTTACATATAATTACAAAAGCTCTCAAATGACAAAGTGTCAGATACTTCGATACTTGGAAAAATATCACTTTACCAAATATTAGGAATATAATCATCATTTGTCATTATTATTATTATTGAAGCATGTAGATTGAATATTGAAGCGTGCAGAAATACTTTTACTCTCCATCAATTACCACACATGGTATAAGCCCTAGACATGAAATAAACTAATTTAAAAGAACGTGCTAAAACTTACTATATGTTCAACATTAAAGGAATGAATAGGAAAAGAAAAAGTTACACATTAGTCACTGATGACTGTATTCATTTGCACATATATATTTTTTCCGCGGAGAAAAATCTCCTCTATATTTGTATTACCTATTGTATATGTTTTAGCACATGACACATATGTACGTACACTAAAACTGTACGCAGGTAGGTAGGATTGTCCATAACAGTCTATATATTGTAATCTACATGGTAATTAGGAGCAGTTGAAATGGTCAACAAGCAAAAGTACATGACTCCTGCGTAGCCATTGCATTGTTCTGACATGTTTTCAATGTTTTGCGTATTTTAACGGGATTGTTGCAAGGATTCAAGTTTCCGCACGTTTTTATACAGGAGCAGAAGTTTATTCATTATTTCATGACTTGACAGCTCCTTTACAGGATTCCCATGATAAGGATTTCCTAAACAATGTCTACAACTTACAACGACCTATTATATTCATTTCTGTCAATCTGCTCTTTTGTATTCATTCTTGTATGACAAGACAAACAAGTCAAATGTAAAAGTCTAATGATTTCTATACGTGCTTACTGCTCGTAATATCAACTAAAGCAATTGCTGCGAGGGCTGCGATGGTACATACGATGGCTAAATACTACTTCCTCACGTCATCATATGATTATCATTGCTTCACTTTTTGTTACAATTATTATTACAAGTTCACTCCCTTACACAGATTTTCTTTTGAATTCGGTCAACAACCAGGAGTTGGAGTGAAGACATTTTTTCCCATTACAATTGCAAGATAAATAAATTGTTTTAGGAGAGAGAGATATTATTGAGCGTATACATCTAATTTAGTGTTCATGCTCAGGTAATTTCTGTCAATGTTACAATCTATGTATGATTGCGAAGTGTAACTCATCACGGTAGAACTACTCATTGTTTTCTTTTTTATTACCATTGCTTTTTTTGCATTGTGGAATGTATTCCTGCGTATTATTTCTATATGTATTTGATATGGATAGAAAAATGCACTTGAAACTGTAGATTTTAATTGGAATCATTTAAAAGGTCGAGTAATAAAGTAAACACTGGCCTATGGCCCTTTAATGAGGATTCATCTATTTACCTTGCCTTGGCTAAACTTGCACAGGCTGATAGAGAAACTCATTTAACAAAGTATAAACAAATGTGTGCAGATGTGAGTAGAAAAAACTAAAAGGGAAAAGTCACTTTTCCATTCTCAGCATTATTAGTTCCACTATTTACATATAGAAAAAAATATATTTTCTTGCAAAACTCACACTCTATTAATTAAACAATTAACTCTACACGCTAGAGCTTGTGTGTGCACTGTGCACTGATAAAAAGTCAACAATAAGGGGATTTTCGTATCTGAATCATATGCTTCATTCTTCCCATCCTATTTCTTCCTTGAGCGTGACTACAACTAATACTCTATTTGTAGAGATATAACAGTATGTATGTACACACATCCCTTGCTCAACAATCAAATTAACGCATTGTTTGTGAAGGGACGAGTTTTTAAAAATCCTCATATAATTTTAACCGCACTTTGTATAGGGCTTGATACAAGTTACTTACTATGGGTTAATTGGCAATTGACAAGAAAAAGGAACACACATTGCGTTCTCTTCGAGATGGTGATTTAAAGTCAAGCGAAGTAAATGTTGCACGGTCAAATGATAATCGCTTTTGCGAATTATACCACACAATAGTGAATTCTCATTTTGTCGTGGCTGTAACGTAATCACGAACGAGAGCTTCCTACTTCCTCAGGGAGCTTTAGTGTATGCTTAAAAAATGTGATTTACATGACAATCCAACATTACCTACAAGGATGTACCTCAAATACAGAAGTATAGGGACATTTGTGAGTTTCCTAAAAAAATATACACATACACGTACATATGTAAGTAAGTACGGAAACTCAGGTGAGGCTTAGAAGCTCTAAGGAAAAGTTATTATTGGCATAAACTTTCTATAGATTTGGCCAAGGAGGGTGTATCTGTTGAAAGTAAATGTATTTACTTTGTTGGTTTAAAATTTAGCTACGGTGGTTGTATAAATAAAATAGGATGTCATAAATCACAAAAACTAAATCTTCTTCTTGGAGTCCTCACACACACTAAACACCGCATACTCTTCCAAGCCTACGCTTGCAAGTAAATTAACAAAAATTAAATCTACCTCTAATTTCTTTACTCTAAGGCCTGATATTATTTAAACATTCGTGCTAATACTTTTAGTATGCATTTTGCTACTTAAAATTCTACATTTTACATTCCTAGTCTCCAGGTTCCTACTAATACAGCATAGGAAAAATGCCATTTAAATGCAAGTGCACCATAGAAATGAGACTTTTTACTCTGCCTTTCTTAATTCCAATTGCATATAATTCATCACGCTTTTTACAACTCGCTTTTTCAAAGGAACTAAAACTGAGTGAATGAGTTCGGAGCACTCTGGAAATTACATGCTTGGTAATTGTCACTATAGCCAGGACAACGTCTTGTGCCTATTATTATCTCTCGTGCATTTGCAGACTCCACGGATCTTAAGAATGGCAAATCTTTTGAGGAAGAAGTAGCAATGGACTTTAAAGCAAGAGCAATAATTTAAAATTTTAAAAGAAGAGCAAATGACCGTGTTAAATGTTGACAGGGATAAAGTACCACTGTTATCATACAACTTGGTCTTAACTCTCTCATGAAAAAAACAACCACAACAACCAGAAGAAGAAGAATAAGAGGATCTGCCAAGGTACAATGACTATAGATCTTCCAAACCCAACAACCGCCTCAACATAGAAATAAGAAACTGAATGAGTAAAGAAAAAGTACTTCAAGTGAGTAACCTACAGATCATGATTTTATGATGATGATGATGTTGCAAATGCAGATGAGTATCCTGATTAAAAAAATCTGTGCAAAATGTTTTCGTTGGAAACCTCAAGAAAAACTTGAGTAAATTTTTAAGCCTTCCCACCTACTTACTTCCGCTCTCTTCCAAAGCCAATGTTGAGGGAATATAAAGGAAAAGTAATTGCTTGGAATTATCTCCTAGTGCGGATCTCTCTCTCTTACTCCGTCTCTCGCAGTGCGCTACACGTGAGAACCAGACTATATACTTAGCCTAAATATTCCCAAAAGCATGCAACAACTACAAAACTGTACTCACCCACTTTACTCTGTGGTTAATCACACTCCTCGCTCTACTCTACTAAATCCATCAAGATATCAATCCCTCAGTGGTTAAAACTCATAAACCTCAGTCCCTTCCAATAAATACGCATATAGCACTAAAAAAATTCTATCTTTAAACCATAACCATAAAACCGTTTCAGCTAATGAAAAATCCCATCAATCGGTTAACCTTTGAATTTGCTAGAGCTTGTTAACTATATCATTCTATCATTATATACGTACACATAAATTCTATAACCCTTAAAATTTTACTCTCCTAAAAATCATCGTCCGCGTAGTACGACCACTCAATGATTTTAGGCCAAGTGTAAAAATAAATTTGTTCTAAATATCCGCTTCTATCACCATTTGAAATGTAAACATTTAAGAAAAACGATTCAAAGAAAATCCACTAAAAAAATAACGCTCATTTAAAAAGTAATTAAAAAGAATAGAAAGGGCAAGAGCATTTATAATCAAAGGGGGGAAGAAGGAGTAGTAGAAATGAGAAAAAAGTGTGTGTGTGTGTTCCGCTCCGCAAGTAACTTCCTTAGACTCTCTATTTCTCTTCTTTGGCTTTGTAGTATATACGTGGACAGACAATGAATCCTACGTATTATTGTTACAGGGGTAGTTACAGAAATTAAAGCAAATTAAATCCAATAAAAACATGACCATCTTTCTCTCTCCCTCTTTTCCTTACAAGTGCTAAAAGGGAAAATGAAGGAGGGGAAAAAAGAAGCATTAACCACTTTAATGCTTTGGCATGGTTACAGAATAATGCGTCCAGTAATTACAGAGCTCCTGGGCTACAGATAGCCTTACATACAAAACTTGTGTACGTACATATAGTGTGTAAAGCTCTAGTGTTAAAATACTATGTGGGGAAAAAAGGTATGAAAAGAAATTAACATACTTCATAGTAGGCTAAGTATCCAGCTTCTTTAGTAAATTTCCCTTTCGTTCCAGGTCCTGAGGCTGGAGCACCCACATCCGTACTCTCAACATTAAATAAAGTATAGGATCTTCCGTAGGTTGGGATTCCTACAACAAGTTTATCTGAGTCTGCTCCTTCCTTGATGTAATGTGAAATGGTGTATTCCTATATGCATAAAAAAAGCACATGTTAAATGTTAGGCTTTAGACACTATTTATTAAATAATCTCATAAGATTAGATGTTTTATCGTTGTTACAGAAACTTCTCTGTCTGTCTGTCTCTTGTCTAGGAATGTAAAAAAAATTTTTTTGTAACTCATACTAAAACTTTATGTCTTGAGAGTGTATGAATAAAAGTTTTTTGAAAATAATAATAATAATTGCATCTGTACCATTGAGTCTATTGTACGGTGACTGACAGGTAAAAATGTTCTACATGATACACATGTAGCATTTCGTAGAGAGACATGTTTTGTACAGGAGAAAGAGTGAGAAAACATTGTCATGTTTGAAAAAAAATACAATACAACTTACGATATTTAGTTGACTCTTGTAGTCATATGCGGAGTAACCTCCAGAGGCTTTTAAAGGTGCGTGGTGATTAGCTGTAGGCTCAGTGGACGCATGGTAGTCATAAGTAAGGATATTAAAGAAATCCACATCCCTGTAATATTTTTAAGCAGAAATACATAAATGTAAGAAAAATTCTTGAGAGTCATCATAATTTAATGCAATTGTTCATTTAATTCCAAGCCCGACAGAACCAAACCAGTTGTTATACGGTGCAAACTTTTCCTATTCAAGTCACTCAAGCTCCTCAGTTTTTCTTTAATGAGATGTGACGACGAGGAATAGCACTTACAATTCAGCCTTGCTCCTCTATACCACATGTAGTTACATAGCTTTAAATGTGAGATGGAGGGAAAACTCATGGAAGTAATAATATTTTTCTCTTTTACAAAAAAGCTTTCAAAATTACACTTATTTTCAAGGAAGGCATTCTTAAATTAATACCCAAAGGAATTTTTCAATACAATACATTTTTCCTATGAGGTACTTGTCTAATTGAGCCTCGCGGGAACTACAGAATAAAGTGTCTGAGATGGATATTAAAACCGCAATTTTTCCTTAATTTCATATCCCCCCTCTCGGAAATTTTCTCACTTTGGTATGAGAAAATATAAGATTCATATGAGAATTTTCAAAACAAGTGCGAAAAACTTTCAATGCTAATTTCGTGGTTCGGATATTATGTGTAGGAGCATAGGTTCTAATTACAAAATGTGGCATAGGGTCAATTTATAAAGGAACTTGGGGTTTAATTTGTTTTCACTGAGAGAGAGAGAGAGAGAGAGAGAGAGAGAAATGAGGAAAAGGAAAATATTGGAAAATTAATCCTTGATAATAAGAACTGTCTATATCAATTTTGCATTAACAATATATATTGTAATCATTAGTAAAGGAACTCTCTATTGAAAATCTCAAGTCAATTAAGACTCTACACAATTAGAAAGCATTAGAGTTTGACAGGTTCACAGTGGTCCGTTTGACCTCAAGATGTCAACTTCGTTTTTCACCCAAAATCGAAGTATTGAATTAAGTATGTTTG
>JAQFXU010001371.1:0-29932 GCA_034693705.1 Spatulosminthurus flaviceps | reverse complement strand
TGAATGACCCGGCCCGAGCCCGCTTAGTATTTCCAATACAAGCCCGGGCCCGGTTCAAACCCGCAGTGTGTATTTCGAAAAGGCCCGAGCCCGGGCCGGGTTCGGGCTAGGCCCGTAACAAAAACCCGGGTCCGGGTCCCACGTCTACTTTCGTATTAGAAAATGTCGGTATATAGTTTGTGTGCATAACATAAACAAGATTACTATTTCCTTTCAAGTTCACTGCATATCTGCACTTGTTATCGCAGGACGGTCAATAGCCTGAATATCAAATGTAGTCATCAAATATCAAGCAACATACGCGAACGTTGCTGAGCTGACAATGATATATGGAACTGTGATTGTGCTTTAAAATAGAACAGAGTAAATTATTTTTAGGTGCTTGAAGCAAAGATGAAGTAAAACGAAGTTTGCGTTGATATTCGTCAACGGCCATACCACGTTGAAAGCACCAGTTCTCGGCCGATCACTGAAATTAAGCATCATTGGGCCGGGTTAAAACTTGGATGGGCGACCGCTTG
Source organism: Spatulosminthurus flaviceps (assembly GCA_034693705.1). Classification (NCBI taxonomy): domain Eukaryota; kingdom Metazoa; phylum Arthropoda; class Collembola; order Symphypleona; family Sminthuridae; genus Spatulosminthurus; species Spatulosminthurus flaviceps. The sequence goes on along the minus strand of JAQFXU010001371.1, from coordinate 29,411 downwards.
GGAACCCCCGGTGCTGTTGGCATTACATTTTGCCAAAATTTACTTGGTTTTTTCATTTCTCAACATTTTACTTCTGTCTTGATGAGTTATATTTTTAATAGAAGATATATGCACCATTGAAGATGGAAGATATAAAAGAGTAAATACAGATATATTTGGTCTCGAAAAACCAAGGTTTGAATTAATCAAATCCCACCAACAAAATGTTGCCCTTGTGGCGCATACTGATTGTGCGTCACAAAAGGATATAAGCATAGAACGAAACCTTACTAAAGGACAAGTCTAGGAGAAAGCAATGAGGATATGGAATTCGATTTTGTAGTCTCCGTCAATTTCTGCTTCCTAATATTTTTGCCTGGTTGTAAAGATAACATTATCCACCTGAATGCACTATTTCCAATAATAATTTCCCGGTTTGAGGGATAAAAGATTTTGGGTTTGTTTCTTTATTAATTTTTTTGTGTATTTCATGTATGCTTATTTTTAGGTATATGACAGGCAATTGGAAATGCCCTTAAAGAAAAGAAGTGAACGTTAAGAAAAAGGGTGAAAGTATACGAAATAAAAGATAAAATTCACATAAAAACTATTTCCCCTCTGTTTTCATTGTCACTGCGGTATCTCACTTCGGAATTGGTTGGCTTGCTTTCTTGTCATCCTTGGCAGGAGCCTTGAGAAGGGGCTTTTCAGCACTCCGTACTTGCTTAGTCTTGGTAGCGTTCAGGGGAAGTTTAGGTGCTGGAGCTGCTCTCGGGACAACTTTGGATGTGCCATTCTTGGATGCGCTTATTGGTTTCTCAGCTTCTCTCTTCATCATCATGGCTCGCACTGGCATCATCCCTTCGTTCTGCATGGGCACGGTATCTCTCTTGGTGATGGGATGGCTCACTTTCTTTTCATCCTTGGTAGCGTTGAGAAGTGTACCTAATTTTTCTGCGTCTCTCTTGGGCTTAATTGATGAGTCGTTACTCTTCTGAACAGCGTCTCTCATAACTCTCTTCATCTGCTTCATTCCCATTGGTGGTATTTCCATTGGAGGCATTCCCATCGTGTCACGCTTTGTCACCGCTCCCTTCAACTTGGCAATTTCTTCAGACTTTAATTCTTTAGCAAGAGAAGGCACATCTCTCCTGGCTCTGCTTCCATCAGCGACCTTGGACACATTAGATTTCTTCAAGTCTTCTGCAGCCCGCGTCCCAATCTTTTTCGTCTCATTCTTCTTCAAAGGTAGGGTTTCTCGTCTGCTCAAGGGTTTTGAAGCATTGGTTGGAAGCTTTTCAAGTTTAGAGACATCCCGAAGTTGCTTGTTGGCAGCAGCAGGAGCTCCATCAACTGGAAGAGATTGATTGGCAATTTTGCTGTCCAAGAGCTTCGTCAGATCTCGCTCCACCTTCTTCACCTCAGTCTTGGTCCCGTCGGTCACCTTCGTCTTGGGCTCCACTGGGCTTCCAATGCAGACCCCAGCCGTCAGTAATATAAGAATTGCGATCTGGAAGGACAAATTTTAAAAATATTCCAACAATTAAAATAATGATTTTATTTCAACAGTCTACTCAATACCAAACCGACAATTTAGCCTCTGCAGAGAATAAAAAGGTTGGAAATTTATTGTAAATAATTTTACCTTCATCCTGTGAAGTTTTTGTTTCGAAATGGAATTTGTTCTGCTGCTTTTGCTTCAGTGGAGATGTACGTACTTTTATATTGGTTCGTGAAAATAAAATTCTTGCCGTAGTTCCTGCAAGTGACAACTGTAACTTACTAAATGTAAAGAAAGTGAAAAATTCTGAAACTCTGGTCTTCTCCTATTAACCAACACAGAAGAAGGGTAGAATAGAACTGATGAAGTGTGTCCAGCCCGAATGGACTTTTATACAGAAATTTTCTCAAGCAAAATCTCTACCCTTGACCAAGGGTTGTACAGGGAAGATCCAAAACGTTTGAGTTAATATCCAGAATGGTCCAGCTGGAAAGGCTGGTTTGGTTAGGTAGGTAGTTTGTAAACATGCCCTTTATCGCACATAAATCATACATGGAAAAGCTTAGGCGAAGGATGGGAAAAACCAGTGGTTTGTTTTTGTTTTCAGTGATCTTCAATCAAGTCATTGACCAAGGTCTTTCTCTTTTCGACATTTATCTGCTATAACCTTCAGCTTGTTATTAGTACCAAAATTCAGTGCTAATCATCTTTTAAATCAACACTCCTTCTCGTTATACAAATCCAACCTTGCCTTTTACAGCATCGTTGGAATGATTAGAAAATTTTCAGGACTCAAGTCCCTTGATTATACAGATTCAAGCCTAATGAGAAATATAATTTCTGTGAAATTTATTGAAGCTTCAAGCATGCTTAAATGTATTTACAGATCTGTAGTCATATTGTTTGGATTCGCATAGGGAAACACAGGATTTTCGGGTTTTCACAGCATCAAAGGATCAATGATGAGAAAAATTACACGAGAAAAATGATATTCGCCTGCCTTTTTATAGGGAGATATTTAAATAATAATTTTTCCTATTAATTAAAGCCCAATTCTATAGTATCCATTTTATAGTTGAAATTTTCTGTATTAAAATAAGAACTGTGTATCTCTAACTTTTATTTGTTCCACAAAAGCTACACTTTAGTGGACGTATTTAATATGTACATATATGAGAATATATGCATGTCTCCCCAAAACGTTTATTAGAATTTTATAAATAACAACTCAAGCTCATGTCATGTCTTTCGTCCTCCCATTGTTCCCACCACAGAAGCATATCCAAAGTTCTTGTAATTCAATCTTGAAAAGTTCAAGAGAATTCAAAGGGCCAAGGCTAGTGTGAAGGAAAGGGCTAATCTTAAACTTGCTACAAAATAAGCTTATACAGTCACTGGGCACTCACCAACCGCTCTTTGTCATTGCAATGCGAACGTATCCGAAGGATCGTACATAAGTTATAATATACAAGCCGTACAAGGGCTATGGTTTTTCAAAATATTATTATGATCTTTCCGGAGTTCAGTCAAATTACAGCCTTATCTCCCAAGACAGGGTAAAGTCGATATGTGACACCCACGGTTTAGCTAACGTATGTGCTCATGTTGAAGTGGTGCACTTTGTCCAGACTCATATAGATCTTTAGCTTTATAGCTGGAGTGCACTATACAAACAGTGAAAAACGCACACTATATGGGGCGAGTAGGAATTGACATGTCTGTAGTAAAAATACATATACATTGAAGGAACATGTTAATGTCACTTGGGAGCGAAAGCAGGATTGTATGTATTTTTCTATGGGACATTTGTTTTGAAGTCATGGCATATTTTGGCTTCTTCCTAGTCGTATATGACAATATGACTGTTGAAGGCTCTGCTTTTGTTTTGCAAGGAAAATAAATATGAGACTATGAATATAATGCTTTGGATTTGAATAGTACTAAACAATTTTACAACTTTAACAATTATTATTTAAAAAGACTAGAAATAATAGTTTGGTTTTAGAAACAATGTGCAAACGTTATACTGTTAATTCTACTATGAACTCTTCAAACAAGTCGTTGATTATTAAAAAGCGCTGTAACGTTCCGGAATAATGTATGAAGAAAATTCTGTGATGTATAGCTTCTGGCAAACTTCGAAGTATATTTTTATCATGAAACATGTGTTTTTCATGCATCATTTTCGTATCAGGTTTCTTGAGGAACGAAGAGCTCATCATGCATTACTATAGCTTACTAAAATCGGTAACCAAATAAAGTTGATGCTTTTAAGGTGCTATTTTTATATTTATATATGTAGTATGAACTGAGAAAAAGGTCTTTTTAGTTGGGCCAGTAAGTCCTTCTTTTAGAGTACCTGAATAACTTTGAAAATTGAACAAACAAAGGATTTGAACTTCACTTATTACAATGGATAAGAATGGATAGAAATATTTTATTACCAATGTGGCTCGAAAGGAAATTGGATGACGGACACCGGCGGAGTCATATTTAGGCACGTGGTTGTCCAAGTCAAAGTGAGAATCGTCCTTCTAAAAATGCATATGCATTCATACAAACAAAAATACATCCAGCCAAGGAATTTTGTCATAGCGTCAAGGATTTGGATCCGTTAGTCCGAAGTTTTGGTGATGTATGTAGATTTGAAACAATTTCAAAATTTGAAAGTAACAAAGCGGGGATTTACAAATGATTCAATTATATTACTATTTCAATGTAAAATCTTGTTTTTGTTTCAATTTCCAAAATTGATTGATTTAACCGAACCTTGCTGACTTGCAATTTGCAAATATCATTTATTTCGACTATGCCTATTTCATGTGACGTTTTAAATTCAATGCGTAGCTGAAAATATCTTATTGGCTCTCACAAAGTAGTAGCAATACGCAGATAATGCATTTTCAAGCTTGGAAAGAATTGCAACGTGCTAACGTTGTCTATAAATCTTGTTCCTTAATCAAGTCACACACATTCCTCACTCAAACATCCTTCTTGTCACCCTCGTTCATGGACTCAAGCTCCTCCAAAGCCTCGTGAAAATGCTTAGACAACGTCCCTGGAGCCACCTCCGCTCCAAACACGTCCTCCCCGTAACAAAATCCCAATCTCTGTTCGTTGTTCACACCCCAGCTACTGATCATCAAACCTACAAAAGTAGCATTAAAAAACATTGATATGACTTCACATTGTAATATTTATAAATTATTTAAAACTTTAGCATCCTAAAATACTTGCCAATTTGATAGAAGGCATTGAATGTAAAAATCATATCCACAATGTTTGTCTCATCGTCCACGAACTCCCTGGTAAATGTGGTAGGAAGATTTGTCATGGCATAAGAGGGTCCAATCTTGTCCGACGAAAAGAACATTTTTCGGACAATTTTAACCGGTAATTTTGATAGGAATTGGACAAAATAAAAACCAGCAGTGGGACTCAAATCCTTCTCGAATTCCTTTGAAATGTCATTTATCATCAAAAGCTGGTTTCGAGGGTCGATGCTGAATGGGTAGTCTCCAAGAGTTGCGCGGCTGAAATATAGTATAAGCATAATAATTAAATCTGTAAAAAAAATCATGTTCGATTTTTGTATTGTTCAATGTGGAGCAAATTTGTATGTGCTTATTAATGACTCACGCGTGAGTACACATGCCACCTGGATGATCACTCAATGGCATTGAGATTGCTACTGTAATGGATTCTGGAACGTCTCTCTCCACCTGCTTGAGCGTTCTGTAGACCGCAGTATTAGCGGCGGAATGAACAATATTGGCAAACTCCACTCCTTCTTTACTTTTAATGCCTTTGATTGATCCCACAGAGATTTTCTCACTAATGTCGAATACCGGCCCTTTGGAAAAATTTCTCGTCCCTAGAATCCTTTTCTTGAACATGACGGGCAAGGGTCGGAGAATTTGTGCGGGGAGCGTAAGTAGAAGATACAATCGGCGGATTGGAGATAAAAAACTCTCATTCCTTGAGGGCTTCGGAATTGTGAATGGGGATTGGAACAAGTTCCTCAATAAAGCCAACGAGGCTGAGACCATCCACAAGAGAATGATCAAAGCGACAAATTAGCAAGCTCAAATTCTTTTCCCCATCACCCTGACAAAATTTCTTAACTAGCAGAACTTCCCAATTGCTCCTATCTTTTGGAAAGGGAAACTGAGCCAGTTTTCCCAGAACTTGTTCCAATGTTTTCTTATCCGTTGGTGGAGGACCCCCCAGGATTTCGTCATAGTCATATTTACGGACGTGGTTGGTCAAGTCAAAGTGAGGGTCTTCCTTCCAAAAATAATAGCCGAGGAATTTGGACATGGTCCATTTGAGTTTCACGTAAACTTTTTCTCCTTTACCATTTTGAATGGGTAAAAGACGCTGGTGGAACATTTCCCGGAGACGAATTTCCGGTATTTCCTTATCAAGAACAATGGTCATAGTAATCTTAATAGGGATCTTAATATAATCTTTTATAATTTACACACTTACAACAATACGAGAGTTAGTGGAAATTGTGGGAGGTAATATATTCTTGCTTTATTCCCACCTTAAGAAGCTCTTTCAATTGAATGCAATGATTATCATTTAATTGAGCAAATGAACAGGAAATAAGTACAAGAAAATGGTGGAACTTTATTTTCACCTTGATTAATTGTGATTGCTATCGCGTATACGCGTGGCTCGTGCAACATTACCTGAGAACAGTCTTATCATTAAAATTTAATAGTAACATGTGAGGTTACAAGTTTCTAAAACTTAGAAACTGGTTGCATTTAATATGCTGGCGATTAAAACTGCATGAAAAGCATTATGCTGCAAAGTACATGCAGTAAATTCCGTTCCTCTGATGCATGTGAGCTCAACGCAATAAAATTTCTAGAAACAGGTGTCCTCCACAAGCCCCTTGTAGCGTAGCGGATTTAGCAACCGATATGTTCTCAAAGGATGTGAAGGAATTGCTTGGAAGGCAGTCAGTATGATATCAAACATCCTTGATTGAGTTATTTGATACGGTCAAGTACTGCATTCCAGTGTAAATGAAAAAAATAAACCAGTTTCCAGTTTTACATACTCTGACTCAATTGCTACAAGATTTCGCTCCGCTATTATTCAATGCCTGCGTGTAAGGTCGCATCAACTTTCTTTAACGTTGGTAACCATCACTATTACTAATATAATCATACTAATTAATAATATTATTGCCATCGTAGAGACGACAAAAATAGTGTGAAAGTGAAATGATAGGTTAGTTTTGATAGGAATAGGATAAGTCAGGGCAGGCTAAGGAAGCATATCCACGGCGATGGACAAACCTGAAAAATAACTGATATCAATTTTCATTGGAACTGTTTGTTTTGAAGATGTGTATCTCTTCATCCAACAATAAGGAGAATTCCTACAATTTTTGAGCCACTTCGGTCTAGCAACTTTGGAGTTTATAGTCCCGACAGACGTAAGGACGTACGGACAAGAGTATTGCACTAGGGAAGCTGATGCCTCCTAAAAATGAAAAACCTATTCAAAGTTCTAACTATATGTAATATTAATCAATCAATCAAGGTAATCGAGGGTCAAGTTATGTATGGAATATAGTGCCTGCAGGTGCATTGAAATGTGAGAAACGTTGACGTATTTTTACTGTCCAATGTACACGTGCTGAAGATAAGAGCGATGTGAAACAAAAGGTACATCCCAGTAATAAAACAATGCTTCGAATGCGAATATAAAAGAGAGCGTACAATTAGAGTTAGATAACATTCAGCTTCTCCTCACAGAGTTGTTACACTATGTATTGAAGCAATTCCTGATTATCCACTCATTTATTGTTTTTAAATTCCCTTAATTACTTTTTTTGCCTCCCCCAATCTATTTTCTTGGCTCCCGCATTTCGATGGATTGCTCCTTGTCCCGTTGAATGCTATTGTATAAAATCATTGGTTCCCACGAATAAATTCTTTGTTTTCAAAAATTCCAAGAATACCGGAAATTCCCATTTTTTTTCATCGTAAATACTACTAACCACATTATACAAGGCTATAAGATGGACGTGGAACGAAAGAAGTTACTCTTAAACAAGTATCCAGGTAAAATATTTAAATTTCGAAATTGAGTATAAGCGCAATGGTTTTATTGTCAATTTAAATAATTTCATTTATAAACATATTACTAGAAATGGAAATGACAAATTGGCGCAAGTCCCTTTCCTTTACTCACCGCAACACGAAAGGCCACCATGAGAAGGTGTTCAAAGGAGACGTCCTATACTGTTGGCCCTACATATGGATGAGTAACGTGAAAGATTTGGAACCCTTAGTCCTAAGTTTGAGTGATGCAGTTTTCAAACGATTTCATCGGCGAGATCCGAATTTGGAAGTAACAAAGCGGGGGCATATTCAAGATTCAATTATATTTCCAATATTCTGTTCGCCCGCCGCTTGGAGAGAAGAAGCTTTGGCGGATGCCACTTGTGTGAGTCATTTAAAGTTAGAATTATGGGCCACCATGATGATTGCAGGGTATTTCATTGACGACTTTTCGGAAGATAGACGCCTTGTAAAAGATCATGCGCAACTCACTGGAGCCTTAGCACGACTTCTTCATGACTTGTTTATGTTGGAATTTCCAACAGTGGAGGAGTTTGAGCAGAGTTTGAATTACCAATATGTGGTAGCGTCAATTGAGTCCATTGAGATGCATCTTCTTATTTATTTTGATATGGTTGAAGATTTTAAATCTCTCCTTGAAGAGACGCCGCTTCTTCTGTACCCCTCCAGAACTGTTATACAACGATTGGAGGGTAATTCTGTATTCTGGATTGAGCTAATTATTGTTAAAATGTACATTTTAGAAAAATTGTAAAGTGCTCAAATGAATGAAAATTTCAGATCCCTTCACCGAAGAAGAAATTGAAGAGGTAAAGAATTGTCGGAAGGAAACGTTGCTGCATTTGGCAAGGAGTATACGATATTGGTACGAACTTCAGACGTCCCTTGACGATGATGGATCCTCCCACTTTTTGAGCACGGATCTTCACAATGAATTACGGGGCTACACCGTCGCTTCTGTCTTTTGCTTCAATTTTTTGATTCTCTTAGATGGGATTGTTGTGCCAGAAAAAGTGCGGGCGAATTTCTATTGGGATAGATGCTGTCGGTTGTATCAAAAGCTCAGCTTTCTCAGCAATGACATTTTTAGCTTGCAGAAAGAGTTTGATGAGGCCAGGGAATCTGAGGAACGCATTGATAACACCATTTTAATATTAATGGAAGTTGAAAACCTGAGTCTCGAAGAGGCCACAAACAAATGTGTAGAAGAACATAATGAGGTGATAAGGGATTTTCGGAGGGGGAGCAAGTTTGCACTAGGAAATGATAGAATAAAGTTTGATCTATCGGAGGACGAGAAAATTATTTTCGATATTTCCTTGAAAGCTATTGGCCTGACCTACTCCGGGCTGATTCATTCTCAAACAATGATGCCGCGCTACAGGAATGATAATCTACAATTTACTTTTACTGACTTGCCACCAGTTGAAGACTAAAAGGATTTGAAATAGAAAATAATCCAAGGATTTTTACCATCGCACTCCAAAAAGATCCTCTCAAAATACTCGCTATACAATCCGGCCAGTTCTCGGCGCCAAATCATCACAAATCAACACGCTACACCCACAAAATCCCCTAATCTACCAAATTCTTCAAAGGATGGCAAATAGGCTCCTCCTTAAAACCTCTTCCGCATCATCTATGGTATATAGTTATTAGTGTTGATGTGGAGGGGGGTACATAGGAAAAATATACTTGATTAAAATAATATTAATTTAACGCAACTTATTATCTTTCTTTAAGCACATAAGGAAGCATACTAAAGCTAGGGGCATCATTCGAATTAGCAAAGATCTTTTAAGAATGAAAGTGTTTAACTACACATAATATTTGCTAACTTCAGATTACAATGAGTTTTAAGAACAAAAGGTCTTTAAATAAAGCGTAAAATCCTATTGTTTTGTAGGAATAAATGTGTACTTATAAATATACAGGAAATAAATAGGGAAAGGGTTGAATTGCTATCAATTGAAAACGAGGAGACAACCTTGAAATGGACTTTTAAACAAACCTGGTAAAAAATAACAAGCTCGCACAGTCAGCTTGAATGAACATAGCGTGGGACAATAGTGAAGTTACCATTTTTGACAAAGCAAAGCGTGTTCTGAGATTTGTATGAAAGGTTATTCCTTGTTTAGATTTGACGCCGATTGTGGAAAACAATATCTTTACGGGCCCTGGATATGCAATGGTAGTAAAAGCTTTTCAACTAATACCAGTCAACGCGTAATTTAAATTGCCACCAACAGCTGGCATATAATTGGACTTTCCTGAAGAATCTATTATTGATTTTGAATGTAAATGTAAACTAAACTGTTGAAAGCGTAGGAAAAATATAAATGGAGTGCAGACTATGGAAACTTCCAAACAATTTAAATGGTTAATGTGACTCACTTTTCTTCTTGGATCGACCATTTCCAGCTCAAGTAATATTAATTTTTTTAAATGGTAAATTATTGATCAAGTGCAGTGCGCGAGTGTTGTGACACCGGAAAAGTGAGAGTAGCAATTCAGAATTTTGAATCAAAACTTTAGAATGACTTTAAAGTGAGAAATGTTTGGATGAAAAATTTTTTTCCTTGCTTTTATGAATGTAGTCGCATTATTTTCAAAATTGCAAAAATTCATTAGCAGTGAATTACTGTTATTTTTATTTTCTGACTCTCGGATTATAGTCGTATGGCGACCATTCGATATTTTTTGTCCCTTGAGGCAGTTCCCGGGGTGGTACTTCCCCGGTAACCGATTGGGGTATGTGTTATGGCTATTTGTACCCCAGCTCGTGACTTCGTTTTTAAGCGCCTGTGTTAATGCGCCAATTGACTTTAACTCGGGTTTTCAGAATTTTGAAGGACCACCTATGTTGTACTGCTAGCAAACTTCAACTTTATTTAATAAATGACAACATCATGGCAAATAGGCAATAGTCCGCACATCAGCATTGACATGTAGTATGCACATATTGTATTGTATATAAGGGCCTCTATTAACATATAAAATGTACAAGAGACTGCTCAGGCCACATGAAGGCCTATTACAGATTACCCTAACAAACTTTACTATGGGCTCAGTGAAAAACGATCTGAGGCAATGATGAACTGCGACAGATCTTTTAGCGAAGCCATACTTATAAATCTTAAGTTCGTTATGCATTCACCTAAATAGATATTTCTGCATAAAGCAAAGGTGGGACACAAGGTGCAGTGCATCTTCAGCCGCCTCACCACAGTAAGGACAATATGCGATTTTCATTTTGTGCATATGTTTAGCGAAACGCCCATGACCTGTGTACACTTCAGCCAAGAGTTTTATGTGTGTGCGTGAGAATCAATTTCAATTTTCATTTTTCTTTCAATTTCAAACTTTATTAACGTCATATAACTAGGTCAGTACATAATGATTGGTCTCCCCCCAGTATGACAGTAAAGTTTAGAAAAATCTGATTAAGGATTCTTTTTTGCCATACCAGGGAGTAATAACCAGACTCCGCGCATGGTTGCAGGAACTTAGATTGCTCAATCTCTCAGTGTGCAATGTCCTGGCATGAGCCAGGACAATCGAGTTAACCGCTGAGGTCGCAATAGGAATGAATTCTTGAGTACTGGATTCAGACAGATACGCAGTTTTTGCCAACCTGTCTGCCTCCTCATTACCTAAAAATCCTTTATGGCTGGGTATCCAGCAAATACTAACTGTATTTAAAGAGGCTAAGTGATTTAGCTCATTATAGCAGTCCAGCACAAGCGACGATTGTGTACCTGATGACTGTAAAGCAAATAGAGAGCTTTGGCTGTCGCTGTAAAAGGTGACAGTTTCGCCAGCCACGTCATTATTCAGTAACCACTGAGCAGCACGGGCAATAGCGAAAACTTCACACTGGAAAATAATGGAGAGTTCCCCCAATTTAATTGACTCGCTTTTTAGTGTGACTGAGGCATTCTTATCCCTTCTTAGGATGGCAAATACGCATTCCGTCAGAGGTCCACTCTTCGAACCATCTGAGTAACAGACTATGCCCAACGAGTTTAATGAAGGACCGTAGTCCAAAGCTTCAAAGGACTGATCTGGACAGAAAAGTACAGGGATTCTTTGGGGGTGAGGAAAATACTATCGGTAGGTAAAAGTTGTGATGGCAGCCTGTTGGCCCATGCATCCCAGAGTCTCGGATGACTACTTTTAGTTAATAGGAGTGGGTTTCCCTGCCAGAGCCCCCTTGCTCGTAACCGGTGCATTGTTCTGACAGCAAGCCCCCGGAAATTAAGATCCAGAGGTAGGATGCCGCATATGCTTTCCAGTGCAGCCGTGGGAGAACTCGTGCAAGCACCAGTAATGCGAATAAGAGCTTGCCTATGAGGATTTTCCAATAATTTAAATGTGGATACTGTATCACACACCGGATGCCACACTACAGCTGTATAGTCCAAAATAGGTCTAATCAGAGCCGAATACATCCAATGCATAACCTTCATGTTTGTCACGTAAACCCCATGTTTTGCTGACCATCCTCTTCATAGTCATATCAGATCGGCACGCCTTAGCTGCCACTGCCTCGCAGTGAGGTTTCCAACTAAGGCGTCTATCGATACGGACACCCAGATATCTGAGCTCATAGTGACATTTTATAGGATTCTTGATTAAAATATCTTTGGGCTGAAGTCGCGTGTTTTTGAGTATGTACACATGATCTGGACATCGGTATAGGTACGTGTCATAGATGGAAACATATACGTGTGACAATATATGGCAGCATAATCATGCGACAACGATGTAAGAGTAGTAAAAGCATAGACAGCAGGCGTAAGGTAATAGCAGCTTGAGCAGTAGTAAACTTCCTTCAACAGCCGCAACCGAGCTTGACTTGGCCTACGCTTGACTATATTCAACGATTGTACAGATGCTACCTTTCTTGACACAGCTTGTCTCTTGTTAATCTTTAATAGCACCTACAGTATGGGCAGTACAAAATGTAAAGTAGTATGAAAGTGGTAAAGTTGTAAATCCTATGGAGCATCTCCACAGGATTTCACTACAAGGTTATCGGAGCAACTCCAACAGCCAAAGCTGATCTCAGCTCCAAAATGACGAGCATTTGCTTTTATATAATTTTTTTGGAGTAAGATTCCAGTTTACGTTATTTTCTCCAATTATGTCACATTATTTCCATTAGTCAATCATTTGAGCCGTTTGTTAACTGTCACAATTAAAACTAGCATTTTCAGTTTGAAAATTAAATACTTCTATTTCATCAAAATTAAAAATTGCACTTTTGTTTCAAATAAAATAACTTTTTAAAATAACTGAATCATCCCGCTATCTACTGGGCAACAGCCTGGAAACATTATGACTAGGTGTACATATGAATCATAGCAGAATATTTTGATAAGCAATAACTTGCTGTAATAAAAACTACCCAACTCTCATTGATATCATTCAAGGCATCCACGGCATCCACGGGGCACCATAAAAGCCGTGGATGCAAATAGTCTCCCATCAAAAATATTGCGCCTGCAATAATAATAATTTTTGAAACACATAAAACTAATTCAAAATTGTATAATTGAAATTTTTTTATTTCATATAGAAAATTGTTCCATCAATCCAAATGGTTCTCTTCCCTTCACTTCGCAGTCACCAAAATTAGCAATAATAGCGTAATCAAAAATAGAAAGGAAAACTTTTATAAATAACTTTATACTAACTTTTGGACATTCTTGGAAAAATAGAAGATGTTTCTTGTTCCTAAACTTCGTGGCTTATGCATATTGGCTATTCTTTTAATGGCAATGTCCCATGGAACTGAAGAACATGCAACAGATGAGGAATCTGACGAAGGTAACAGCTATTTAGTTTCCATAAATTCTAAGACAGTGTTTCTCAACTCAATTTTCTTTGAAATTTTCCAAAGCACAATTAGTCCAAGCACGGAATTCCAGAAAGTTTCAAAAAAGCCAAGTTGAGGTGTAAGGACCTTTAATATTAAACTTTATACAACTACCCAACGTTTTACCAAATACTAGTGCTCAGATAAAGTCTTATCTTTCAGAATTGTCATTCCAACAGTTTTATTCCCTTCAGGGTTGGAAGTTATAGGATAAAGCTACCAAAAGTACTATATTTTTTAGTATCATACTGATTTTCGGGTGTCGATACTGGAAAAAATTGAGCATAGTATATCATAATGTTTTCGCAAATAATATACTATGTATACTGTATTTACAGTCACGAGGTATTTTCATAAAATACATTAACTCATAACAAGGTGCCTGCATACATTAATCGTAAATGTATGTGTAGCTACAGCAAATACGTTTCTTGTAGTGCTTATGGAGACAAGCACAGATATTCTTGGTTCCATGAATTAAATCATTTCTCATCGTTTTTAGGGCACCGCAGTGGCCCTTTTGTGATTGTCATGTGCGAACATCCGAACGTCCGCGAACACGATTGCTCCAAAACTACTCCATCGATTTCAATGAAAAAATTTGTTAAAAATTTTTTGTTTTCCTTAGATGATCTTCACTGATGAGTTTGTATTTGATTGAAATTCAAAGGGTAGTTTCGGGGGAAAAATTATTTAGTGTTTCTTGCGATAACTCCTAAACCCGCATTGACCAATTTTAATGAGGTTTTCTTTAAAACCCACTGCTTGTCATCGGCTACATTTTGACTTTCTGTTTTGACTGCGAGCTTTGATATTTTTAAAAAAATTATCAAATTTTTAATTTTGATTTCAAAAAAAATATTTTGTGTAAACTATGCCTGGGATGCCCTTCGCAGAAGCACCCTTTTATGGAGTGCCATTTCGAAAGCTCTTAAAGATCTTTCAAATGAGGAAATGAGTACACCCAATTATCTGTGTGGGACTTGGTTTGGCCGCAATATAATTATAATAATTTATGATGATGTCGCAAAATCCGCCATTTACATTATTAAATTATACCCGAACTTTTCTGTCCCTTATCATAAAAACATTAGCAATGCTGATTTTGAAGGCTATTTTTAAGGCTAATTGCTCTAGATCGTTTCTGTGGCACCTTAATCAACAAAGACACAGTTGTTTCAGTTTATTAGAAACCCCAAGCCCTTGTTTCCCCCTGAGGATCATGCTTGTATTATTGATGTGCAGGATTAATTCCTGTTCTAAACGTTTGTTGTGGGCGGGTGTAACTTATGCCCGTTAAGACTCCGTTAAGAATTGATCAAAATATTTTTGCACGTTTTGAGTGCTTGCTAAGATCCGGAAAAATATTTTAAAATTCGTTTATATATGCTCCTCCGGCTGGGAAAGTTTTACCCCAGGAGCTAATTTTTGAAGTGACATCCCTTTACAAATTATCTCAGCACTCAATTTCGGGAAACTGGAAGTGAGAACCTCGCTTCATTTGCCGTTAATTGAATTTGAAGTTTCAATTCAGTTTGTCATCGTATGTACGTACTTTCTTGTTTATGGATGTACATATTTTTGTACACAAATATGTGTGTATATTAGTTTGGGTCGAGGCTATTAAAATTTACTATATTTTGCTTGAAAAAATATGGCAAAATTATTATATAGGAAGCTTATAAAACGACATAAAAAGCTGTTGCAACGTCGTAGGTATCCAACGATAGGTTTTACTATAGGACCTTACACTTCAACTCGCAACTCTACGCTTTTTTTGAAATCTGGAATACCGTTTTTTCAGCATTTGGACTAATTATATGCAAAGGTGAAGTCTTGCTTGAAAGAATGGAACACCTCGGTGAGGATGTTTTCGTACAAATTTTCCAGTACTGCAGCAGGATTACTACAATTTTATCGAACCTGAACCAAGTGGATTTACTGCAAAACGCAACTTTGGCCCGGTTCAACGAAAGAATGAAGACTTTAGAGTTAATACAAAGCTCAACTTTAGCCCAGTTGAATGAAAGAATGAAGACTTTAGACTTACAACAAAACTCAACTTTAGCCCTGTTGAACGAAAGAATGAAGACTTCAGAGTTACCAGAAAGCTCAGCTTTAGCACAGTTGAACGAAAGAATGAAGACTTTGGAGTTACAGCAAAATTCACCTTTAACGCAGTTGAACGAAAGAATGAAGACTTTGGAGTTACAGCAAAACTCACCTTTAACGCAGTTGAACGAAAGAATGCAGACTTTTGAGTTACAGCAAAACTCAGCTTTAGCCCAGCTGAACGAAAGAATGAAGACTTCAGAGTTACTACAAAGCTCAACTTTAGACCAGTTGAACGAAAGAATGAAGACTCTGGAGTTACAGCCCAGTAAATTTCAAGACCTGGTTTCCCGTAAGTATTTTGCAGGATAAAATGTGTTTTGGTAAAAAAAATGGTTGAAAAACTCAAGAATTTAGGAATTCGTTTTTATTGTAGAAATGATCAACTTTCCTCATGCTGACGTTTACAGTGGGGATAATTTCATGGGTAATTTTGCAATCCTAAAAAATCCTTGTTATTATTTTGTTCTGAGATTACAGAAAATCTGTAAATCAGATCTTAATTTTTATTGACGATGGAAGCGTTAGTTCAACATTCCTATTGGAATCCATTGTGATAAAAATACAATATTTTTGGGCTACAGGTGACTCTGAAAATTACCGGTTCGACGCATCGAGCTACTTGGGTGGGTGTCACGACCTGAAAAATCTTCAAGAGAGAGTCAGGTCCGTGAATACGTTTGGAAAATGCGTTCGTTTATTTTATGGAACGAGATGTTCTGGTTGGTCCCTTGCAGTTTACCCTGGAAGTGGCAATTCAGGGAATGTCCTCAATTCTAAGCTGATCGAAGTGGACTCCATTGGTCCTTGTCTACCTGAAGAATTTCAAAAGGCCTATTTGGCGGGAACGGGTGGCTTGGATATGGTGAAGGATGCGAGAGATGTACAAAAATATTTTCCTGATCTGATTGAATTCATTAGCTACGACAAATCCCACATAGCTACAAACTCTTCAGCTCCGGAATTTTCTGTATCTTCGTACACTCAAGGACACAAAGGCCGTTTGGAGTTCATCTTTGCCACGGTTGAGGAAATCCATATGGGTATTTCTCAGCCGGATTTCGATGCTGAAAATTCCGAGTTCTATCGCTCGTTAGACAAGCGTCCAGGAGATGTGGCAGGCTACGCCGTACCCACATTTATCGGAGGACCCGCAAATCAGAATTACAATATTTTCCCTCAAGCACCAGCAGCTCGTGAGGAATTGACGAAATTAGGGAGAAAGATTGAAATTCACGTGGGAACGGACGCTCCCACGGCGCCTCTATTTTCACTAAATTTAATATACGAGGATAGCTTAGCATCTCGTCCTTACGCAATTTATTATTGGATAAATTATAGTGATAAAGAGATTGGATACGGCCGAATTCTCAACTAGATTAAGGCGTATAAAATTTGGATAACTTTATCTTGAAAAATTTACTTGATAAGCAATCAACATTGAAAATATACTTGAATTAATTCAAATAAACATAACCACCTTAGTTAGTTGGCTGAATTTAAAATGTAAAATTGGAAATGAGTTTCCGCTCCACACTAATAAATATTTTCTTTCCATTGTACGGTAAGGTGTAAATGAAGGTTCTGACACGAATTTTGCTCATATTATTTCACAAGTGACCCACGAGGAGGCGCATGAAAAAACTCTTGGTTTATCCCAGAGCCGCAAAAAAATTCCTTGTTTTTCTGACTCACTACACATGATAAAAAAATAACGTACTAAAATGGATGGGAATGACTTACTAGTCATCATTTCTGAAAATTTGCATCCAGCAAAATTCCAACTCAGTAATCCATCGCTTTGAGACTGTGATTTTGCAATAGTAATATGTACGCTCAAAAATTAATCCAAAGGGTCTTTAAATTTCGTAAAATTATGTTAAATTAACTCTCAAAATATATTGATAATTTATAAAATGAAAGAATTAGAAATTTCATAGCAGAAAGCAGAATATACAGTAGTTACAGAAGAAAATGACCCATAAAAATCCGAAGGGTAAAAGCATTAAGGTAACTAGGTAAGAATGCTGTAATAGAAGTATGGAGTGGAGTAAGGGGATCGGAAAAGAGTGGGTTTTTCCTTCGAACCGAAACACTGGCTCTATTTATTAAATAAAATGATAATGGGATGTACTAAACGGACACGGGCAAACTCATCCCGTAATCGTAGTCATTACAATAATATTTATTTATCATAATAATAATTATTAGAGAAGGTAAACTCTGGCAAACCAAACATTAAAAGAATTGGGAAAATGGTGGAGGCGTAGCACAAGGGTTGTTGTCGGCTTGGGAATAGAGAGGGAAATACCGCCGACACTATGAGATGGGAGGAAGTATTAAAACTTATGATTTCCGCTCCGGTAATTACAATGATAGTATATTATTCAAAAAAAATATTATTAACAAATAAATCAATTTACACTGGATTATTAACAAATTTTTTAAGTAGATATAAGAATCTAAGCAGAGTCTGTGGTTTCTAAAAGTTTGTAACAAGAGTTTGTATTTCTTAAAGTTTGTAATTGTTAAAACAATTATTACAATTCAAAATCAGTATTTGTCACCCTCACAAATTGTATTGCTCTCCATTAGACAGCATTGAAGGTACACTCTTAGCTAAAATACATATATTTCACTAATTTACATCTATTTAAATGTGGAACCCCATCATTAAATCCAAGAGGTACAAATGCATAGGAAAGTGTAATCCTGTTTCACAGGCTGTTGTGTTACAAGAACATAGGTAAACCAAAATTTACCATGAAGAATTGTCTGGTCCATTTACGTACCTTTTCTATTTAAAACACGTTTTTACGTGAAAATATTTTTTGTATTCTTTTTTTGTCAAAGTTCTGGTGTAATGCGATCTGAATAGGCTTATTCGTTCCTTACAATTAGTTCCACTACTCCGGGATGCATCCTTTGCAGTAGTTCCACCTCCTCCACACATTCCTTATAAGATTTCATCTCTAGAAATTCCAATTCATTTGTAATCACAACTGTAATTCTTTTTAAATGTAAAAGACTTTCTAGTGCATCTTTAGCTGAGAAGTTCTCATTCTGCAAAAAAAAACAATGAATAGGGGTGATGTCAGAAGAAATCTTTAATAAGCTGTTTTCCCGTCTGTGGAGAGAGAAAAATTTCATACCAAGTGGAAGGTCAAGTGCTGGAGTTTTGGGAGTCTTGAAAAGATGTTCGTAAACAGAGAATCAGAAATGAGGAAATCTTTGCCAAGACCTATTTTTTCCACATCTAGATACAAAAAATAACCACTATGAACACACACAAAAATAATTCTGGTCGCATAAACTTACACCTATCACAACCATTTCACGATTTAAAAATATAATTACCTGTGAAATGAAGAAGCCCCAAGCGTGGAATCTTCTCCAACGGCCAACCAGCTTCCACCCAATCCTCACACAATACAAATGGGGAATTCACATAAAGGCTTTCGTCGCTGTCTATGTCCAACCCCAAATGAAGAGTTGTCAGTTTGAGATATGATTTATCTATAACACTTAAAAGGAATAATTGTGAAAAGTTTATCGCCCCCTCCGTCACAATAGACAAACTGGTCACGTGGGGGAAAACCCTTCCTGCTCCGGAAATGAATTTCATTAACTCATGTCGATGATGATAAGAGTAATAGCAGTCGAGGAATATAGAAATATCTTGGATTCCAGGATTTTGTTCTTCTACGGAGGGGAACTCCAACAGGTTTTCCACTTCCATACTGACAGAGAAAGCAACCTTCTTCAAAAGAGGATATCTCTCGACCGGAAGTGAAAAGTCATTTAGGAACTTCCAAAAACACTCGAAATTAATTTCCCTCAGTTTTGGGAAACGTTTGTTTTGGATTATTGGGGGGCAATCTACGGAAAGGAACTCGAGTGTGTCTGCATATTGCTCAATTATTCGCTCAAATCCTGCGTAACATTCGTAATTATAATTATTATGAGAAGCCAATGGACGAAAGCACAGAGTAAGTTTTGTTAAGCGTGGGATTTCCATTATTCTGGTACAGAGATATTTCAAGTTGGGAGAAGAAAAAGGCTTAATAGAATACTTGAGGCTGAATTCCTCCACGGATTTTATTCCCCCAGACAGCATGACTTTTTCC
The DNA here is from genome assembly GCA_034693705.1 of Spatulosminthurus flaviceps. Taxonomy (NCBI): domain Eukaryota; kingdom Metazoa; phylum Arthropoda; class Collembola; order Symphypleona; family Sminthuridae; genus Spatulosminthurus; species Spatulosminthurus flaviceps. The sequence goes on along the minus strand of JAQFXU010001371.1, from coordinate 9,704 downwards.
AGCTTGCCTCCGCATCGGACGTTCTGGATCGCGAAAGACTTTAAGGGTGAATATTGGCAAAGATTTTGACACAAAATCACAATCTTATCATCTTTCAATGCGTGACAAGCAAGTTCCAGTGTTTTTAAGTGCGGCAATCGGATTTTATCAGGCTGGAAGGCAGCTGAGTCAGCTCCAATAATTGTGATGTCGCTAATTATTATCTTTAGTTTTGTGATCTTTAAAGTGAGATTGGAGGTGAAAACTGATTGCAATTTTCCGGGATCCACATCTGGGGAGAGAAGAATAAGCTCAATGGAATAATTATTGGGGCTTCCACCCAAATATTTCAAAATTTTCAGGAAATTTGGCTTTCCAAAACCTCTTGATTGGATCTTGAAATTCCTAAATGGGGAGGGCAACTTCAAGTTTTTATTTTCCTCCAATAATTGTAGATAATCCTGACAATTCTCGGATGAACCGCATTCCGTAATGGAGCAATAAACCCAGGGTAGTTTCTTCAATGCAACACACGCGAATCCATTCCAAAATTTACACACCAGTCGGCAAGTTTTCAGCACATTGACGTCGTCCATCAGTGGGATGAGGGTGCTAAAAACCTATTGAGATATAAAAGAGTTAGTAGGCATAATTTTCATCATAAATTAAATATCTTACTTTTCCCCCGATGAAGGACATTTAAGTGCTGTCCCATAAGTTCCCTACGTGACTGTAGAAAATTAAAGTTTGAAAGAATTTAATTGTCTAATCTCGCGATTATTATTATTTTTGTTATTTTAATAGTTTCAGAAGCATTTTGAGCTTAACCACAATTAAAGTTAAAATACAATTCTATTGGCTGACCAATAGAATTGAGATCGGGTGCCTATAAAAGCGGGAGATGAGATGGTTTATTAAGGCTATGTAGACATTTAAGTATATCGTTAGCGTTATGTAGACATTTGATTGAATTATTGAAGCAATTCATCTCGTGTTTTGGCCCACAACACTATTGAAATTCAACCAGTGTTACTAAAAAGGCTGGAAGGGGTCAATAAGTTCGGTTGAATTCTATTTTACCCACCGAGCTCCAAACTACCACCAATAGCAACTGGTGGATGCGACCACAACTTGGTGGTCGCTACCGCCAACACTGTTGGTCGCTGTCGCTACCCCAAACTCACTCAATCCGCAACAACAATTTTGTTCGTGTAGCTTGCAATCTTCGTCAAAATCAAACATTAATAGTTTTAAGCATGGCTTTATTTTATAAATTAAGCTGGAGTATCACCGTTTGTAGAAATACGGCCCTATGTTTGGATAATTTAGAAACTTCCCAAACTGGCTATACTGATTTCATCCGAATAACAGATAGTGAAGCGAAAGCTTGTTATTTATTTACTCTAACTAAGTGTAACTTAATTAATCATCGCAGTGCAGTTTGCAAATGTGGTAATAGGTTTCTACTCACAAACTCATCGATGAGAGCTGGGTCTTGGTGGAGATGTCTGTCAAGCAGGCGCTAAACCACGAAGTCACGACCGGGGGGAACAAAGTCATATCATGTACCCCCGCAATTGACAATTTTATACACTATATGTTTACTTTCTGAAGAATTTTGATAAAAATGGGCAATTTTTGACAAATTCTAAAAAATCTGTTTGTTTTTACCTACGTGCATTTTTGAAGTAGAAAATATACAAAATTTTTAGATTTAATTCCGTCGTAATTAATGGGATTGTTGAAACTTGAATTGTAGTGCTATGGTTCATGGCTGGAATTCTTATTCATTATTATTTTTGTAGCAAGGAGAAAAAGTTGTTTTTTAAAATATTGTTTAATTTGGAATTTAGTAGTTCATGTTTAGAGATGAAGTCAGTTAAAAAAGTTAATGCCATTGGGGAATTGATTGATAGCATGCTTCTAGACAGATTGATTGGTTATGAAGTTAGTAATCATTACTACAAAATTATTGAAAGAGTATCTCATCATCGTTCATAGCGCTAGCATCGTGTTCTTGTTCATAATAAAATCAATTGTAACTTGTCGTTCATAAGCCGCCTCCTACTATCTTCTTCTAACTTTAACTCTAACATCTTTTCAACTCATCCGAGAACCATCAGGGATTGATGTAACAGCAATTTATCAAATCTCTGGACTACATGCTTGTACCCCTCGGGGGTTTAGTGGGGGTACATACTACACCATTAAAGTTCAATCCGTTGAAAAATACGTGGTTTGATTTTCGCATTTAACGTATATATGTATCACACTAATCCAAGAGAGCAATGCATTATTGAGAAAAGTTTTCCAGTTATTAAATAAAAGTAAGAAAAGGGCTTCGTGAGTGAGCATATGGAAACTGAACCATATTCTTAACAGGCATGTGCTCGATTTTTTAGATGGTTAAATCGGAAAAACTTGATTTGATTCAACTGATGATTTCACTTGATTGATTTCGATGAAGAATGAATGCTATACGAACAAAATTGTTGTTGCCGATTGAGCTACCATTTCTTAGAATTTGGTGGTAATTTTAGAGTTTGGAGGTAGTGACCACCAGTGTTGGCGGTAGCGACCACCATGTTGGTGGTTGCATCCACCTGATTCCTTGGATCAATACTCACGACAGTAATGTTAAATCCGCAAATTATCTTTGCCTACCTAGCCTGAAATGAAATTATTGTGAATGCAAAATACTTTTACCCAAATGTTATAGGCCAATACTTAATTGGTCTTTATGGTGAATACTGGAGTGAATCCAAATTTACGCATTGAACGCAAAGGATCATCTTGTCAATTTTTTCAAAATTGTAGTGGCTGACAAAGTTACGCCGCACAAATTCTTTCGTAATCACAACTTTTACAGTAAATACTACATAACTACATCAAAATGCCCATAAAACGATTACCATAGAGAAACCTTGAATTAACAGCAATGGCCTATACCAAATAAAATAGTTACCATAAAACTTAATATGTAATGCTGAGATTTTAAGACTCGCTCTTTTTTTTATTACGGTATTAACGTTATTGATAAAATGTCCATCCGTACATTCTCCATGCAGCACCTAAAAAATCTTCCATTAAATGCCCTATAAGTGTCACGGACAGAAGAAATTTAAATACCCTCCATAATGAATGCCCTACAAATGGTAGGAACAAACAGAAAGCTTCATCAAACAAAAAATGCCTTGGGGACAGAGGGTCTGGAATTTTTCTCTAATTAATCATTCTAAAACGTTAGGGACAGACAGAAAAAGTGAGCGGCACATAACATCAGTATCACAGGTAATCACGTCGTGATTAACGAAAAGCTATGCCATGCCATCTAAGTTAAACTATGTACATACGTGAAATCTTTTTAACGCATATAAGAACAGACTAATATAAGTTTATGATAAAAAGGGGGAATTATTCAGGACTTTTGAGAAAATTTTAAATTACCTCAGTATTTCCATTTCCAAGAATGTCTTGAGAAGAAGCATTAATGGATTCCTCTGGATTATTTTCCTTCCTCACATCCTCCTCTCTTCTTGCTCGTTTACTTGTTGAAGTTGACATGGTTGAAACAATTTTGTTATGTGAGATTTCTAATGGGAGAGACAGTTTCATTGGCAACCATGGAGCTTTATGTGGAAATTATAATAAGAAGCAGTAAAAAGGAGTTATATTTACATAGAGGATTTAAAACTTACATTAAGCCCGACCTTATCGTAGTAGATGCAAAAACGGAAATTTTCCAAATCAAATGAACGTCACCACTAACTACAGATTATTGAAAAACTAGCCCCTCAGAAGCAGGCTTATTCAACAATAGCTACTCCAAAAGTGACGCACAAGAGAGAAAAACATGTTGATTCATTTTCGGTACCTTGAATATATATATTATATATACTATGAATAACCAAATTCACTTTGCTTTCTTTACTGCCTAAAATTTACCCCTCAGCAATGAGCCTATATATATATATATATATATATAGTTGGAGAAGGGAATTTTGGAACGTCTTATAGTTATGCATATTGTCAGTCACCTTTGGTTCCTGCCCCTATCCTCATCGTCATGGATCTGTGTCCTACTCCTACCTACTTCTAATTATTATTATTATTATTTTAAAATGCTAAAATGTAAAATTAATTCAGCCTATCAAATCATGTTTTCTTATTACTGTGGCTATTCCACAGTAATAATTATTATTGTTGAATTATTCTCCCTCTGACCTTCTTCCTAATAAAACCTCTCCCGTGGACTCTCCCTCAACTTTTCCTACTTTTCCCTCTCCTTTATTTTAAATTAGATTTTCATAAGAAAATCAAAATATATTGACTAATGTATGCAGGGAATGCAAGGGACTCAGTAGAATTTGACCCTTGAAGGTTAGCAGTTTACGTGTAGGGGCGGTTTAAAGATATAGGAAAAATGTTTATTATTTCTGACTATTTTTCTCTTCGGATAACAAATTGAAGTGTTGACTTTCACATTATGTCTAAAATTATTACACAAAATATATGTAATAATTACAGCATATGTATTTTTTTGGAAATGATATAAAACAACTGTGTAGCCTGGTGGACTGTAGAGTTGAGAGTGTGTAAGTGTAGGTGGAAACTAAATGTGTAAATATTGGTGGTAATTAGATCATGGAAATAAAATAATTCGATTTTAATAATTTTTTTCCTTTTAGAACGTGGTAGGTTCTTTGTAAGCATAATATGTATATTTATTAACTTTAGAAAATATTCACCACATGTGGAAATATGCAGCTATTCCAATACAGTAGAAAATAGGACACTTACAATAAGAAATAATTCACCTTCTTGGGTGAGTTCTCGAGTATATGACCAAATTCCTCCGTGCATATGCTTTCTCGGTCCATCCCTTCGACAGTTAAGCAAAACGTTTTGCTGTCTTTCATTCCTTGAGTGGCGGTAATTATATATGCACACTCGCATGCTCCATGCTCCAAAACTCCAAACATTTACCCATACGTTTGGCTGCCGTTGGCCATTCTTTACTAATACCCTAAAAATTCTTTGCACACGTACCCCATACATTATGTATACACATATACACGCATTCCCATACAGATTTACACCACCACATTCTTATGGCTCCACTAATTTCTTATGACTAATCGTGTTGACGTGAACAACTACTTTTTGGAAATATGTTACCTTGGGTTAAAAAAGTGGATAGGTTTGAGGTACAAGTAAAATTAGATTTTTGTAGCAAAAATCGTGTACAATTTTCCTGGGCTACGACATCAATAGGTTATTACATTAAATCAACTTTTGCACAAGTTTTAACTATGCTTGTGCGACAATTCCCCATTTTTTAATGAGCAGATGGCTCAGAATGTGCCTCACAAGCCCAAAATATCTTTCAAAATTTCTACCAATACATATTATATTCTTCTATGTAACATTAAACTTGAGGAAATATTTAAAAGGTATATCAGTCGGCGCAACTCTTACTTGGATAATAATTTGTCCAATTGACCCAATCAGAATCTTCAAAGGTGACAATCATCTAATTGTAAGTTCTCTCCAAGGACTGGATTTCACCTCGATGGGACAAATGGTAAGCCAAAATGTGACATTTGCTGCTCCAACACGTTTCCAAAATATGGAAAACATGATAATAATTATTATTTTCTCATACAACGTAGTGGTCATCAGACAAACTGACCTGAAGTTAAAACAGTTCTAGGCGTGAAGTGAAACTGCAATTCCACACTTCCACAAAAAATCTTAGAATCAAAATTAAAATGGTAATTATAACCGAAATCCCTGCTCATGGACAAAATACTTAATGCTGAAACCTCCAACTCAATCAATTTACGACATTTGACAAAATTTTTATCGAAATCCATTAGATTCCCGCCATAATTTGGAAATATTTGAAAATCAGTTCAAAGATTTCAGTTCAGTTCGGTTCACAGCTTGGACTGAACTATTTAGTTCCGCCCAAAGGTCAAACTGAACTGAAATTGGCCTGAACCAAACTGAACTGAAATGAAAATTTTCAGTTTTGAACTGAACTGGTCCGACCACTAATACAATGACAAACACAAACCTGTAAGGCCAGAGATAGCTTAGGTAACACTCTTTAAGCTAACTACGAAAGCATCAGTCTATTACAATAAGACGGAGATCTAGAGATCTTTAACTTATACATACACTATTATTTATGAACAAACAACAAACTAAAACAAGTATAAAAATGTAAACGCAGTCTAAAGTTTCTAAATAAGGGTCTCCATTTTAAATACAGTTAAATATTGTGACAATTCAAAATTATGATTCGTCACCCATCCAAATTTTGTTGCTCTCCATTAGACATACACAGGTGTACAATTTTAGGCAAAACATCTTACCAATTTACATTTTTTAATACCGCAACGTATATCATCAGCTACGAAATTAACAGAAATCGGGTTTCCAATGAGGCAGGAGGGACAAATGTGTAGAAATGTGTACTCCAGCTTCAGAGGATGTTAGTAAATTTTATTTTACAGCTATGCGACCTGCTTCAAAAAAGTTGTCCCTGTCAGTTTATAAAATCACAATGAAACCCCATTGATCAAAATTTAACACTTAGAATTTTCTGGTCCATTTTCTTACCGTTTCCATGACGGGCAGGGTCAAAGTTCGATTGCGGGTATAACAGCAGATTTGAACATTTGTTATGATATTAGGACCGGCAGTGTCTCGAGCGAACATAGCGTGAGCAATGCAATGTCTGGTCCATCGGAGGCCGTCGGTTGGTTTTTGACCCATTGGATTCTTCCAATGGGGTCAAGGGAATGCCATGATGACTATGCATTTACAATACAATTGAAATGCTTGAGCTGGCGCACGGGAAAAACCCGCTGAGAATAGAGTCTGATTGTAATATATGAACACATTGTATGACATGTGATGTATATATGAGTATATGAATGTTCAAATATGTATATAAAGTTTTTTGGTTGATCTAGTCTTAGCTTTAAGCGATGCAATGATTGGTGTAATGCAAAATGCAAAAAGTTTTACATATTTTCAAAATTTATTCAATAAAAAATACTTACAGAATTCTTTTAAAACGCCATTACATATGGCAATATAGATTTATCCTCATAACTCCTATTTTTCTGTACCTAAATACTAAATAGCGTGCGCTTCATAAGGCATAAGGAAATGAAGTTAACACGCAACTTCATACCAACATGCCATCGTACGTCCTCATATTCTTAATCTTAATGTTTTCCCCAGCTTACTCTCAAAGGCAATTATTCCAGTCTTTTACACAATTGACAACAATAACTATTACAATGTGAGAAAAATTCAAAAATAATCATAGATTATGTTTCCATTAATAAAATGTTGCCCTGATTCACGACCCTCTGAATATTCACGATAAAGGGGCTTCGTTCTTTAGTTCCACTATTCCGGGAAGCTTTTTTCGCAGTAGTTCCACTTGTTCCAAACATTGATTATAAGAATCGGTCCCTACCAAATCCGTTGCAATCACAATTGTAATTCGTTTTAATTTTCGAAGATTGTCTACTGCATCTTTAGCTGTGAAGTGTCCATTATGCTAAAGAAAACAATAGTTTCAGTTAATTTCAGAAGCAATCTATAATTACAGCAGAATAAACCAATTGATTTCTTTGGTCTGTGGTGAGATAAAAAATTCCTTACCAAGTAGAATGTCAAGTGCTGGAGCTTTTGGATTCTTGACAAAATGTCCCCAATCAGATAATCAGTAACGACAAAGGATCTGCCAAGCCTTATTTTCTCCACATCTAAAAATAAAAAACAAACCACTCTTCAATTGTGTGCCAGAGAAAGGATTGACAAACCAACCTGATCAATTTCCCTCATCGAGCTAGCATTTTCCTCAACATTTCCTCATCTCAACCATTTAACAATGTAAATAATATACCTAGAAAATCAACAAACAACGAAGGCGGAATCTTCTCCGCTGGCCAGCCTGCTTCCTCCCAAGTAGACGCCATGGATAAAAGGAGACCCAAATAAATTTTCTCACGGCTCTCTATCTTCACACTCAAATCAAGACTTGTCAGTTTGAGATAGGCTGTATCTATAGCACTGAAAAGCAATGGTGAAAATTCCACCTCCCCATCCTTAAAAAGAGAAAAACTGGTTACGTTGGGAAAAACCCTTCCTGCTCCGGAAATGAATTTCATCATTTGATCTCGATCCTCAGAAGAGCGACAATCTTCCTCGAAGAAAATAGAAATATCTTCAATTCCAGGACTTTGTTCTTCAACGCAGGGGTACTCCAATGGTTGTCCTCCGATGCTGGGAGCAAAAGTAACCTTCTTCAAGAGAGGGTATCTCTCGACCGGAAGTGAAAAGTCCTTTTCGAACTTCCCAAAACAAAAGTAATAAATTTCACGAAGTTGAGGGAAACGTTTGTGTTTAATTATTGGCAAGGAATCTCCTGAAAGGGACTTGAGTGTGTCTGCATAGTGCTCAATTATTCTCTCAAATCCTGCGTAACATTCATAATTAAAACCCAATGAGCGAAAGCACAGACTAAGTTTTGTTATGCGTGGGATTTCCATCAGTCTTGTACAGAAATATTTCCAGTTGGGTGGAGAAATAGAGTCAATGGAATACTTGAGGCTGAAATTCTCCACGGATTTCATCCCCCCTGAGGAAATGACTGTTTCCAGCTTTTCTGCGCATCGGACGTTGTGGATCTCGAAAGAATTTAAGGGTGAATATTGGCAAAGACGTTTGCAGAGAGTCACCATCTTCTCATTGCTCAAACCCTCAAGACCAATTACAAGTGTTTTCAAGTGTGGCAATTGGATCTTCTCGGGTTGGAAGGCATCGTCGTCTGAAGCAACACTAAATTCGATGAGGACGATCATGAGTTTTGTGATGTTGGCAGTGAGATTGGAGGTGAGAACTATTTGGAGCTTTAAGTAATCCACATCTGCGGAGAGAAGACTAAGATCAATGGAATAATTATTATTGGGGTTTACACGCAAAAATCCCAACAATTTCAGGAAATTTGCCCTTCTCAAACCCATCGCACCGATCTTGATATTTCCAAATGGGAAGGGTAAATCCAACTTTTTATTTTGCTTCAATAATTGAAGACAACCATCACCATCCAGAGCACTGTACTCGTTGATGGAGCAAGCCCAGGGTATTTTCTTCAACGCCGGGCGTGCAAATTGATTCCATGATTTGCATATCAATCGGCACTTTTTAAGCACATCCAAGTCTCTCATCATTGGGATGAGAGTGTCAAAAACCTAGAGGTAGAAAGAAGAATGGTTAAATTCGTATACAGAACGAGAAGAAAATTTTATTGCAATTAAGAGTTACTTACTAACTATAGCTTGTTAGGCATAAAGTGCACTCAAAGTTACATGTGCATATTGCAATGGCAGCCACGTAATTGGCTGGAAGGGCTTAAGATACGTGGTCAGAAATATTCCTGCTGTTTCTAGACCCGCCGACATTTCCCCCGCCAGGTCATTCCCGCCGAACAACAATCCCGCTAGTATTAATCCCGCCAATATTTATTGTAGAAATAATCCCGCTATTCAATCCCGCAGTTAAAAACGGACACCATCAATGTTAAACCGAAACAAAAAGAAATAATTTGTGATCGAAATTCAACAGAGGTATGGAAAATACATACTTTCAGATTTCAAAATACAAAATAAAATACACCGTCAAGATTTGCGAAAATAAAA
>JAQFXU010001370.1:0-29947 GCA_034693705.1 Spatulosminthurus flaviceps | reverse complement strand
GTTTTTTTGAGAACTTTTTTAAAAAATCGGCAATTTTGACTTTATGTTCGAAAAAATTTGCAAAATATTTGATATTTTTTTCAAAATTTTATCAAAAGTGGAGTAAAAAACAATTTTCCACGATTCAGTCGAATTTCCGGGGGATACATAATACACGATTGTACCCCTCTGGGGTTTGAGTGGGGGGTACATGTACCCCCTGTACCCCCCCCCCCCCGTTGTTAAGTCTTTACCCAGGTTCGGATATCATTCGGATATGTTTCTTTAATCAGGATTTTTAGATCCGCGGGTCCCGCTCATAAACGGGGCCATAAATTTCAGTCTTCACGGAAGCTCTGTTATTGGATCCAACCACTGCAATGGTAACTTTTAACAAATAAATACCGTACTCGTGTAGCTTTATTTTGCATGCGTTTCAATTGCCACTCTTTTATATACTTCAATTCCAAACCTGGAGTTTTAATTACCTTGGAAATCTCTGTGAGATCATGTTGTTTTGCAAATATTGGAAGAGAAACGCGACTGCTCAGCCCTTTAATTAGCTACGCGAGTAAGAAATTCATATGAGAGCAGTGTGTTTGCTCTCATTCCAAGGAAAACGTTCTTCTCCTTCTCAAAGTTCAACCTTTCAACCCGAGCATTCCTTTGGGTTTTTGTAAAGGGGGAAAATGGAAAGATTCGTTAGCCTTCATCCCAGAAATGAATACATAATTCCGAAGAAGTGCTATCGTTTTGTGATTGGAATTCTGCTGTTCCTTTACCTCGTTGTGGTCCTTGTGGGCGGAACTGTCATTCTTATGTCCATCATCTGCTTTGCCGTGTGGGCCATTGTTTCGTAAGTTTCCCGTCTTTTCAATAAAAAAATTTATTGCAAAAAAAGGTCCGAATTTTTTAAAAGTATTTTCTCAAGTAAAACTATATATTTGCGTATGTATGTGAGTATTAATGGAAATATTTGTTCAGACCCAGTGAGAACGTACATCAAAGCTCAGGGCAAGAGGAACAACGTCTGTGGTGGTAAACGAAGATTGCTACGCCAGTGACTCAACCCTTCAAATTTTTGTCAGATTGAAGAATTCAAAGTGTAACAACGAATCTTTATTATTTTTTTACATCTTGAACTGGATTGGTCCTTCAGATATGGAAAAACTTGGTTGTGAATTAATAAATATTTTACATGGAAATTTTCTGCTGGAAATAATCTTTAGATATTATTCCCCGCTGTCTTTTTTGATGGCAGAAAAATTAACATTAGCACGATAGGAAAAAATTTTGAGACACAAATTCTCAAATAATAAATAAGGCCACGAGAGAAACCGCGAGTAGTTGGAAGCACAAAAATATGAATCAAATTTCTGAAAAACAGTCGCCGGCTAAAGTGCAAAAGGAGCTAAAGTTCCAAACCTTATGAGAAAAAGTAATTGTAGCACCTTTTGCATTTAGCCGTCGATATACACAAAAATGTTTGTTTAAACCACTAAAAATTATTCCGAGGATTCTTTCCAGAATAATTGGTAAAAAACCCCAATTATTACAATAAAATTATATATAATGAAAATTTAGAAGCCCGTTGTACTGGCGAGAAAAATCTGAAAAAATATTTCCGGATCCAACTCCCGGGACTCCTGTCACCGGAGTCTAACTAAAGTACAGTGTGAATACGCCTTGACATGGGCAGGAATAGGATTCCATGCTTTTACTTCCTCCATCCCGTCCCTTTCCAATGAATTATGGAAGCTCTCAAAGAGAGAAAGGCTAAATAATTAAATCATAGTCTTTTTGTTGTTCGGGGAATGTCAAAACCAACTGGAAAAATAGGAGAAAATCGTGTTTTATTATGCTTTCTCTTCCTCTCCATTCCGCTCTTAATTCTTTTCCAGCTCCTTAAACGGAGAAGAAAGACACACTAGCAGTAATTCACATTGTTTTTTAGGATTATTATTTGTGGATGACTTTGTGAGAAAATATCCTTTGTCCTTTTCCCATATACATAGTTTCGTAACTAGAGCACATATAAATAATGTACGAAAATAAAGCAACTTCTGCCATTATATGCAATTCACATTAACCATTGAATTCTCCTTCCCTTCATCTGACATTTGAACAAGTCTCCAATATTTCTCAGCTAAATATTCCATGTATTTATTATAAAGAGTCGCCTTTCACTTGGGATATATTGACATTAGTCAATTTGTGCAAGGAAAGTATACCCACAAATAGGAAATGTTATCCAACATATATGTTAATTAACTTCACATGTCACTATAATGGTTATACACGTGAATATCAAAGTTGAACAATAACAAATCCAAGTCCTTCTTGGAATATTCCTTTACTCAATTTCACATGTCATTACCATGCACGTAAATTGATCCAAAATCAAAACCAATTTCCGAGCTCCCTACCGGTTCGGGTATTTTCTGGCAAAATATTTAGCTTAAAAGGTTCAGCATAGGCCACCTTGTATGTAATGCTTTAAATGTTTAATGGGTTGTTGGGCTTGTCCAAAGTTCGGATAGATTGGAAAAATAGTGGCCAAGTCGGAATTTGAATGAGGACAAATGAGGGGGCTATGCAATGCCCAAATACGCATTATTCTCTTTGTCAAGCTGCTCCTGTCATACCCATATGCATTCCCGTGCGTAAAAATATAAAGTCAAACCTCGTTATCAGGGCATCTCAAGGGAACGTGGTTTCAGGGCTATGGAGTGTGTTTTCATTGGATAGTTCTTGAGGGCAAAGGATGAATCCTTGTAATTTCAGTTGGGGATGAACGGGGTCAGGAATTTCATACCTGATGGAACCTCTGTTATTGATACACATTATAATGGAGACTCCGTTTGGGTCTACAAAAACTTGGAGTTGTAACGTTTGCAATCCATCTCGAGTCCTACTCAACTTTTGGTTTAATAAGGTTTTCACTATTTCAACACCAACCATTTACGTAAATCCATGAAATGGATAACATAAAGTGTGATTTATTTTAGATCCGAAAAGACACGCGACTGCGGAGCCGAGCCAACAGCTAAAGTACGACGTACAAGAGAGGCGTGACATAACAAATATTTGTCACTTTCCCAAGGTATTTCTTGTTGTTCACAAATCTCAAGATTTTTCTTGACATATTAGATGGACATTAATTTTTTGAAGAATTTTGGCAATAAAATATGCATTACTTAACGCTTTAATGTTTTTAAAGACAAATTTAAGTGAAAAATATAAATATTAGTTTTCTTTCGTGATGGAAAATAATGGGCAAATGGTAAGAGTCGTCTTACCTGAATCAAGAAATGAAAACTTGAGACTTGCCAAGAATCGTCACGATATTGTCATTGCAATTCTCCTATTCTTGTACCTGTTTGTGATTGTTGTGGGCGGAGCTGCCATTCTAATGTGCATCGTTTGCTATGTTCTGTTCACCATCAATCCGAACGTTTTCCCTCTTTTCTGAAGCGAAAGGTAGATTTTTTATTGTAAATTAGTCATATAATTAAACGCACATTTTACAAATTGCACCGATCATTTTTTGAGTGCAGCTCAATACTAATGAACTTATTTTATATGACCTAGTGAGAGGGATGGTTTACGTTGGGTCTGTGCATAACGGGGAAATTTTTTAAATTTGGGAAAATTTGCACGAAAATTTGCACATTCTTTTTAAAATTTTAAAATTCTTCATCGGAATCCCCGGCAGAAATGGAGGAAAATCTAAGTTTCAAGATCAGAGATAGCACCGGTTTTAACGAGTCTAAACGCGTTGGTTATACGCGCGGTTGAAAACGCGGAATTTTTGCACAGTCAGAGCTTTTACGCAGCCAAGAATTTACGCATTGAGGACATAGCCAGAGAAAATAGCCTACTATGGAACTCATCTTTGACTTTCCCCAATGCTTTTTATGCTTCGTATCTATGTCACTGTAATAGTATACTTGCGTAACTCTCTCCAGAACATCCGCACGTACTTACATCATTATATTACTTGTAATAAATTCACAAGTCTCTTCCCACATTCGAAGCCACAGTGTCTCTTTGATCTCTCTTGGATTTTGGCATTTGCCTTTCCCTTTAGTTCGTTCCTTCACTTCAACTCTCGTCTTACAACACTGCACGCAGTTTTACTCTCACTCCAGCGTTATTAATATCTGTGCCTTCTGCATCCTTTACATTCTTGTCCCTCAGTTTCCTCACGTTAGAAACTTACAAGTAAATGTTTGAGTAATCCAATAAGGCCTACCTTTACCACAGCCCTGTTTTCAAAGCCTGAGTGAATAATTTCCTCATTTGTCTCATGATTTGTTACCTTTTTGATCAATTATTATTTTCCTTGCTGGAATAATTTTTTCAGATCCGGTGTAATTATTACGGGGTCTGAAATTGACTACCTGAGGAAAGCCCTGTTTTTCATATCACACAAAAAAGCAGGAGCAAAATTGGCAAGCAACCCTTTTTGGGGGATTTGAAGTGATAATATCTCTTGCGCGATTTTTTTGGGCTTGGTACAAAAAGGCGGGAAAAAATAGGAGAATGGAGAGATTCATGAGTCTTCATCCCCGAAATGAATAAATAATAATTCCCTTTGGGCTGAGCTTAGCAAAATGTAAGTCAATTTACCAACATTCTGAAATATGTTACCAAGTTTTGTATGGGATAAAATCATTTTAAAAATCCCACCAACATTTTGACCCGTTGGACTTTAGGACTCTGACCAGCGTTATTAATATTCTATTCAAAATTGTAAGGGTGTACTCACATAGAGCCCGTCCGTAAAATTTTTCTTCCGTAAAACGGAAGAAACCTATCGCGTAATGCTTATCCCTTTCAATGGTAACAAACGGTTTCTACGTGAGTGGTTTCTTTCGTACCGTAAAATAACGTACGGTAACGGATTACAGACGGAAAAGATGTGAGTACATACATTCTAATATGAAAATAGAGGAGAAGAAAATTGCCACACTTTTTCAACCTTTTTTCTACACGGAATGTGATATGAGAAAATATTATCGAAGAGAAAAATTCCCCTTGCCTGGAAATAGTGTAATCATTTGTTTCGTGAGCGTACGAGCCTCGTGTGTATCCACAGGTGCACGGATTTAATCTACTATTGAATTCTTTCGGACGTTATCCTACAGTTCAACGAGCTTCATTCCACTTTTCATGCTCTCCCGAATCCCTATACAGAAGCATAAATTCACACATGGTCGCATTTTTTACTTCTTTTATGGTGGACTAAATTTGACTTACACAATCAAATGATATGTATTTGCAAATGGGAGCGCCTCACTGGGTGAAATGTTGAAACATTTTATGTTGAAAACATTTCTTCACAACCGAGCTCTACAGTCTCGTCTTCAATAATATGTTTGTCCGAGCTTCACACAGGTTCGGGTATTTCCCGCCAAAATGGCCTAAGGTTTCGCTGTAAAACTGGTCGGAAAGGTTAGGCGTTGGAAGGGAAATAATTATTGTTGATTTTGTGGTTATTTTTAAAAATTATTATACTCTACTCCTGGCCCATTGGTTGAACCACTACATATCAATCATTCTCCCCACCTGGGATTTCTGATGGGAACGGACCGGCTCGGAAATTTCCCACCTGATGGAAGCTCTGTGAAAGGAACAATAATATTGTCAAGTGAAGGAACTCTTGTTTCTTACTAAAAAAACTCATTTAGCCTTATTGGGTTAACGCAGGTCGGTACACATTTCAATTCCAAAGAAAATCTTATTAATTGAATTTTCTATAGAATCGATAACACATTATTGTGTAACTTGTTACACCAGGGGAACAGAAACGCGACTGCTCAGCCGAGCAAGAAGAGAAAGTACGAGATGTACAGGAGAGTAACGGCAATAATAATTATTATTTTCCAAAGGCTTCTTTCAATCAGTTTGGCCTGAAATTTCTTCAGCTTCTCCCAGGCTTCAAACTTCTTACTACTTATATTTGTAAGTACTTGGCTGTAATTTTTTCACAGTTTTATCTCAAGTTTAAAATAACGAGGTTATTTCCATTTAAATTGGATGAAAGTTAAAAATATTTAAAACTTTGCTTTATAGTAAAGTGGAAACAAATGGATAGATTTATAAGTGTTCATCCCGGAAATGAATTTGCTATTCCCGAGCGTTGCTACCGTGCTGTCCTTGCAATTCTCTTATTTCTTTACCTTGTTGTGATAATTGTGGGAGGAACAGCAATTCTTCTGACCATCATTTACTCTGCTCTGGACGCCTTTTTGTAAGTTTCTAATTTTTTCAAAATCTTTTTTTTTGCAAACTTTAAAAATAACTAGTTTTATCAAGATTTATACATATATATATATATATATATACATAGCAGTTTTTCCATGTATGTTAAAAGTCTAATGAAGAAATTTTATCAGACCTAGTGAGAGCGAGGAATTGTTCAAGACCATGCGCCAAACCCTCGGCTGGTAAAAGGTGGAAGGATCTCCACTCCTAAATTAATTCCAAGAATTAAAATAATTCCAAACTCAACTCACTTTTAATCTTTTCGTTATCACGGAATTGGGGACCCTGGAAACAGCGACCAAAAATTGCAAGAAATCCTTCGTCCCAGAGTGTTTGTTATTTTACATGCCTTCCTGATAAGCTTGCCACTACTGACTGTCGCGGAATATATGGAGAGGACTAGAAGGACGGTAGCACTTGGAAGAATCTGGAGAAGTTCAGGATAAATTTGACCATCATTACATTGTCAATAATTTGCTGTCGTCGAAAACGCTTGGACCAGCCAACTACCAATGTTTTCAAGACCTAATTTGAGGGCGTGGACTGAGTCAAAAACCAAATGAGCACCACACTCTTCCCGCTCTATACTCTATCTTCCACACATTCCATAGCTTTTAAGAGCAAATCACCAATGTTTGTAATTTCAGAGCGGGATGAACGGGGTCAGAAATTTCATACCTGGTGGAACCTCTGTTTTTGACATTGGACGATTATTGTAATGAACACTCCCTTTGGATCTACGAAAAAACACATTTGTAACGTTTTACAAAAAATCCATCTCAAGTTTTACTCCAATTTTGGTTAAATAATGTTTCTATTTCAATTCCAACCATTTACGTAGTCCAAGAGGCTTCATACCTTTTCTCTTCCTTCGGTTTCCTCCAACAGCACAGGCTTCCAGGGATTCTCAAATTATTCCATTTTTTCATTGGAACGTTACACGGTCATTTTTGCATTTACACAACCAGGAATTTACACATTGACGTCATTGCAAAGAAAAATAGGCTGCTATGTGGAACTTATGCTATTTCCTATGTTACTGTAAAGGTAACCGTGACTCTCCCCCGAGATCATCCACAAGTACGCATGTTGTTCCGTTACTTGTAATAAATCTACAAGTCTCTTCCCAAGGTGTTCAGAGCGAACTACTTGTCTCCTCGCTCTCTCGAGGATTTTGGTATTGTCCTATTCTTTTAGAGCCTCCCTTCTGGTCTCACGAGAAACGCAGTTTCACTCTCACTCCAGCATTATTATTTACATCCGCAGGGTTTCTCTTTGAGTAATCCAAGACTAATCTTTACAACAACAGTGTGTTCAAGGCCTTAGTCAATAACTAGTTGATCCCATAATGAGTTGTTACCGTTTCAATCAGTTATTATTATCCTTGCTTGAACTATTAGTATTCAGATTTGGGCCAGAACGGGGTCTGAAATTTATTACCTGAGGAAAGCCTTGTTTTTCATGTAAGTCATTATAAAAAAAGAAGGAGCAAAATTAGGAGTGAATAATTCATAGAAGGACTAAGAATTTCTCTTGTCAGTTTTTCTTAGGCTTTGGTATACATAAAAGGAAAATGGAGACTTATTAGTCTTCATCCGAGAAATGAATAGTACATCGTACCCAAAAAGTGCTATCGTTTTGTCATTGGAATTCTCCTATTCGCTTACCTCGTTGTGGTCCTTGTGGGTGGAACAGTCATTCTTATATCCACTATCTGCTTTGCTCTGTGGGCCATTATTTCGTAAGTTTCCTATATTTTCACGTCAAATTGGATTTTTCTATTGCAAAATAAGGATACCAAAAAAGGGAAAAAATTCGTGTGTATGGGAAAACTATAACAAAGTTTTTATTTAGACCTAGCGTGGAAATGCATATCAAGATTTACCAGGGTCGTGGTGAGGAGGAAGAAAATATTTGGAGTTGAGCAAAAATTCGCACTGTCTCATCCAGGCTCAGAAACTGTACTGAAGAGAAAATGTCAAATCACTTGAAGGAACTTGATCGTAGACGGACTTTGTTAATCAAAAAACTTTTCACAATAACATATTGCTACATAAACAATGTGTTCATCATTTTGACTGGAATTGTATCAAAGTATTAAAAAAAATTATAAATGATAAAATCATTTTTTAAAATGTCACCGTTTGGTTGGACTATATACAGGATTGTGACCGTCGTTATCCATATTCTATCCAAGGTTATTTGTATATAATATGTAATGATAGATGCGTATAGGAGAGAAACATCCTTTTTCCAACATTTTTTTCCTGGAATGGGATATAAGAGGATTTTATCGTAGAGAAATATTCCCTTTTCCTGGAAATAGTCATCATTTTTGGCTTGTGAGCGAACGAGTCTCGCTTGAATCCACAGGTCCTGGGATTTCGTCTACTATACTAATGGACCTCATCATACGGCTCAAAGAGCTTCATTCATCTTTTTATGCTTTCCCGAATTCCTACAAATATACAAAAACTTCCGGGGATTCCGAGCTAAAATATTTCATTTATTTATTACGTGGTCATATTTGATTTCTTTTATGCTGGACTTTAGCTTACACAAGCAAACATGTACATGAAATATGTATTTGCAATTGCGGACGCAAATTAGCTTATTACGCAAATTCTGTTGAAAACTACTCGAATGGCTAGCTGTTGGAGCTGAACTTGATAATTTTGTGGGTATTTTGCTCTACTTCCGGGCTTTGATTAAGTTCGGGGCCGGTAGTTGTAAAATACTTGTTTTCCAGAGATTTTTCAGGATAAAATTGCTTATACAATTAGCGCATCAAAATGTTATAACTTCAAATTAAAAAAGTCATCATAAAAAGGTTCATGAGTGCTCATCCAACAAATGAATATGTCCATATGGTTTTCCTTTCCTCTCCCATCCCTTGCCAGTTACGGAGAATGCCAAAGAGGAAAAATTTCCTAATCTTTTTTAAATTGGAGAATGTAACAAAACTAAAGGGGAAATATTAATTATGTTAATGTTGTATTGAACATCCAATTTGTTTTTGAATTGGACGGACTACTCGTTGCCCAAAAGTGACAAAAATACTTTATCCCACTTGCCACATTTATATACATAGTAAATTGTAATAATCACCTGGTGAACGGGAAACATTTGCGTACATATCATTCCCACAAAGCGAGTAAATATTTACTGTGGGTAATTAAACCTGTCATTATTATCATTTATTATTATCACTACTGACGGTCATAATCGTCTTTACTTTTTAAGCTCGTAATAACATTGGGATTGATGTACTGGAGCCATGAACACATATTTTATTTTCGTATTTTCCGTCGTATGTGGCTTAAAGGTGAAATACTCTCATCCCCTCCACCCATGCGTTTTATTAAATTGGATCTCCTGGAATTACATTCATATTTATAAGAATTGTATGACGTGCATGGTACACATAAATGTCGTGTACAAAATCAAGAGCAACTTGTGCATGTGATGTCGTCAGAATCCCTTAACAACTATTTAATCAGAGTAGGGGGATTTTTTTAGCGAGTTCTTTTTTTGGAAGCAAGTAAAAATATTATTACTCTACCTTTTTTTCGTATCGTCCAATTTGCATTGCATTCAATATAATAGTTCGGCTAGGGATGGATGTGGCCTTGTAGTGGTTTCAGAAACACAGACGTTATCATAGTTAATCAGCCATTCGCCTCCAGTATTATGTGAGTACAGTCCAAAAAAAATGTGCCCACATGTTGCACGGGTTTCAATAATATTACGCTTTGGGATTTTATAGGATTGTCGTAGGAATTGGAATCCTGGAAATATAAATCCTTATGTAACTAATTCATGGAAGTAGTTAAAGGAGAAGGAGCTGGTAGAAAAATAATCATCCTCCTTCTTCTGTTCAACGTAATACCATGGCTCAAGTCTTGGAGAGGCGTAGGTATGTACATGTGAGAGAATAATTTCGTAATAGGTTTCAGCAGGGGTCTCACTTTTAGCGTTTGAGTCTTCTGTGTACATGGAGAGGTGCTCGGATTGTATTCTCCCACACACTTCATGTGACAAGAGGCAAGTTAAAAGGCCGCTGTTTTTATCCTCCCGATGTCCTTAGAAATCCACAAAAGCTTTTAGTGAATACCAACTACTAAAATATGTATAGCCTATATATCTTACCAGAGCAAATTAGTGAGCATGATGGAGATGTTGGAAAGTTAGCTTGTTCAGCTCCACATGTCATCAACATACACACAAGTAATTAAATATTCCAGCCAACAACAAGGAAAAACAATTCTCCTAACGAAGCCACTCTAAGGTTTCTTCTTCGTTTACCTTTTCCAGGGCTAACCCCAAGGTCGGGTATTTTCTTTGGAGAAAATGGGATCAGGTTGGTCAAAACCTTATTATACCTTGAAAATCTGAGCAAATAGCGCTGATAATTTTGAAAATTTTACAAAGGCTTTTTATAACAAAAAATCTTCAAATCCGGCTTTCGGTAAATCCACACAGAAGTCCCTAACTGTTGGAGTTTCTTGCCGCGCTCCAAGTTTATGAGAGTTGCACCTCTCCAAACTCGCAGAGTGGAATTTTTAGCCTCCGTGATGGGGAGCTTCCGGTCCTAGCCACGGAATTTCGGCACTCGCCCCAACGAAAATATCGAGTGGTTTGTGCTTTTCAAACGTTTGATCATTTAAAACTTAATTTGGGGCAGTATAAGAAAAATTTGAGGCTTAAACTATAGATTTTTGACAAATGTACATAATTTGGGCCCATAACAAAGATACAGTTTGAATACAAGTTTATTAAATCCGGATTTTCAAATCCTGGTCCGATGATCAGTAATGAACGGGATCAGAAAGTTTAGACTCGACGGAAGCTCTGTTATTCGTGATTTCCTTTAAAATAGCAACGTTTAACAAATGCTAGTATGGCTTTATTTAGACTTGTGTTAAAACGATCCTGCTTGTATTTCATTTCCAGGAAGTCTATAAAATATCGGGTAGTTTAGTAAATATGCGAGAAGAGAAACGCGACTGCTCAGCCCTCCAAGCTATTACGAGAGTAAGCAGAGATTCATTAGGCCAGTGTGTGTTCCCAAAGAGCTGTCACAGAAACGAGAAAGCCCTTCTCCTTCTCATTAAAAGCTTAAAAACTTTCTCTCTCGCATTCAGTTTGGGTTTGGTGGAAGTGGGAAAATGGAAAGAGTCGTCATCCTTCATCCCAGAAATGAATACTTAATTCCTAAGCTCTGCTATCGTTTTGTCATTGGAATTCTCCTCTTCATGTACGTCGCTGTGATTCTTGTGGGTGGCACTGTGATTCTTATGTCCATCATCTTCTTGGCCGTCTGGCTCATTATTTCGTAAGTTTTCCCCACCTTTTCAAAAGATATAGGATTTTTTTATTGTAAAAATATAGCGGGAATTTTCTACCTAAAATATTAATTAATTTAATAGTATTGCTTGATGTGTGTATATGAGTACTAATGGCCATATTTTATCAGACCTAGTGAGAACCGGAGTTTACTTAAGACCATGCACCAAAGCCCAGGGCAAGGGGAACAACGTCTATGGTGGTGAGCGGAAATTGCTCAAACCTTCCAAAATTTTCTCAATTGGAAGTTTTTTCCCATGTTCAACATGATTGGACCTTGGGATATGTGAAGTGTAGGATTTTGACAAAGTCAGTCAATACTTGGAATTTTGACACGGAAATCAACTGCATAAAGAATGTGGAGATAATTTTTCAAAGCCCGGAAATTTGGATTTCCAACCGCCTGACTATTGACAGAGATTTTGGGTAGAAATTATCAAGTTGATTTCAATTTTGGTGAAAGTATGCTCATCTGGACTATGAATAAATGTAAAATTACAGTGAAAATAAATGAGAGTGAGAATTAGGCTGGAAAGATGCCGACAGGAAATGCATTTTAGGATTCAATTTCCTCTTCCGTCCCTTAGTTATTAAAGGTGAAAAATGTGAAAGAGGGAAAAAGTGAAAATAAATAATAGTTTTTCCTCGTTTCGGAAATGAACTGCACTAAAACTGGTAAATCAGCTCAAGTTCTTATTTATTCATAATCTTCATACGTACATAAATCCTGTAATAGCAAAATTTTAATAAATCTACTAAAATTCCAAAAATGTTACCGAAAAGATTTCTATTATAAAGTTATTTTTAGAAGGTGGCCAAAAGTTTGACAACTTCGATGAGAATTGGGACCCAAATCTATGCAAAATTTTAAATATGCTATTGCTAAAGGGGAAAAAAGTATTTCCATAGCTTTCCCAACTTTTTTCCTGGAATGGGCTAGACGATAGAGGATGATTGTAGTGGGAGAGTCGGATCACTTGGAAATACTATTTATGAGTTCTGGGAGTGTGAAATAAGGCTCGTGTGAATCCACAGGTGCTCGGATTTCTTCTTTTATATTGTATTCCCACTACTGACGTCATCCTGCAGGTCAACAGGCTTAATTCCATCCATTCTCTCTCTTTTCCATTAATTCTCCCCATGCTCTCACGAATTCCCACACATAAGCAGAAGCTTCCAGGGATTCCTACTAAACTTTTCCATTTATTTTACACTGTAATTTTAGGTGGACACAACCACATACAAATCTACATTTGGACGTAGTCATAAGGGCATAAGGGAAACAGGAGTAAATTAGCATTTAATATAAATTATGTTGAAAATGTCTCTTACACAATTCCCCATGTGGCTGTTAGGACTTTCTGGTCTCTGCTAAATAAACCCAACGTTCTTCATAAAAGAGCACTAGATAGTTTCCTCTTTGTTCAAGTTTCCTCCGAGCTGTGCTCGGGCTTGGGTATTTCCAGTCATAATATATAGCATGAGCACTTAGCATACCTAGCTTTTCATATTAAATGAGCCTTTGAAATGAGACTCGATAATTTTTCGGTAATTTCATGTATGATCCCAATTTATTCCTGGGCTTTGCTCAAGTTCGGGTATTTTTCAGGAAAAACAATTTTGTAAGAAAAGACATAATAATATAATTTTGCAAAATGATAAGCCAAGTTGGAAAATTAGGCCCCAATGGGAGCATTTCCCATGTCATCAACATGAAATAAATATACAGAGGAGTTTAAATCCAAATTACGCCATTGGAATCTCAAAACACGGCGATGGTGCATGGCTTAATATTGCTACGTTAATATTAATGTCACCATTGCGTTGATAATGGTTTGATCTGTGATGGGACGCTTAGGGGGCTATACGCGGACCGTCCAATATGAGATTTTTTAGCTGACCTAATATAGGTTAGCTCAATGTGAGCATATGAGGGGAACTAGGATAACACGCAATATGACATGCAGTAGAATATCTTCTCATAATCCAATAAGGTACCCACGAAAATAGAATGTACTATATATGAGCACAAGGCCTGGTATATTCTAAGCAACGTAAATACGAGTTGTGCCTTGGTCGAGACCTAAACACAGGCTGAAGGTTCGAGAGCAGCATGGAACAAGGTATTCTCAATTTGGTTGCTGAACTGGAGAAAATCCAGTTCCAAATGAAAACTGGAAAAGAGGAGGAAAGTTGAAGGAAAGATTACGGAGTAGGCTTTATTAGTTTGGCGGTTGGAAGGAGAGTGACAGCAGGAATATTTATACTAAGCTACAGTAATATAAAAGTAGTTTCATTGGTTACAATTTTTAATAATTATTATAATGGTTACATCCTTGACAACAACACGGTATATCTAAATATGGGGCTTTATTTTAGGGAAGATCCCTTTGAAGTTTGTTTAGACGTTTAGAGTATTGTGTGGTTATATATTGTTAGAATGAAACCACACACAAACAAAACTCACTGAAACAGTTACAAGTAATAAACCATTAATTGGCGGAGCACTGGAGAAGAGTAGCACAGTCTTGACGCGCGGAATTAGTTGATTATTTTTTTTGGTTCTTATCCCCAGAAATTGGTTATATAATATTACCAATTAAATTAGTGTTCAATTGCTATAAAGCAAGTTTTATGCTAAGATATTCCTTAGATTTATTACCAACACTATGTTATTATTTTTTGTCACATGGTTCAGTTAATTCTCTATATAGTCGTCTGCCACTATATAGAGATGCCACTATAGAAATTCCCTTTCATTTACCATCCAATAGAGACCAAATAAGGTTGAAAAGCTTTTTAGCAGACGAATAATTATAATCAAAACCACAATTAAGGTGATGGCGAGTCTCTAAATACGCATATGAAATAAAGTAACAGCCTGTTGTGTTCTATAACTAGTGAAATCATTTCAATATTTTTTTACAGAATTCTGACAAGAAAGATAAGTGATATTTTAATCGTTTCAGTGTTCACAAAAAACTTTAATACTTTTACAGAAAAATCCTACAATAATTTATATTTTTAACAGAAAGTAGCGAAGAATAGTGAAAATAGTAACAATTTGTTTTTGATTTATTTGCTTGAAAAAAGATTGATAGTTTGTTACTTTGCGATTACGCAACAATGGCGCAATGATAGCCTTGACAACCGAAGAGTAATATAGTTACTTTTAATAGCATAATGTGGCATGGGTAAAATGTGTGTATGGAAATAACACCTCGGACATAATACCTCCCGAAAATTCACCTCCGAAAATAAGACTTCCGGAAAAATGACGGAAATAATCCCTCCAAGTTCACATAAGCAGGGAAATTAATGTCAATGAATAAGTTGTTGCTGTGGCAACAAACTACACAATGTAGTTGTACAGTACTAACCAATAGCTGGGTTGGTAGCTGTTTTGTGGGCTCCTGGCCAATGAAATTTTCGCCATTTTGGAGAAAATGGAAATTTGGACTAAGTTACAGAACGAGGGAGTAACTATATGTAAGCATTAGATACGAGGCTAGTTTAAGCACAGGTTAAGTTTAAGTCTTATAGGTCACTCAAACTTCCGACCTTTAAAATTTCAGATTGGGACAAACGGGGTGAGAAAATTCCGGCCCGTTGAAAGCTCTGTTATTGTATTTGGGCATTTCAAAGGACTCACATACAACTTTTACTTACAAAATCCCCCTCAAGAATTGTTTAGCCTTGGGTTAAATGTCAGGTAGGTGCTTCAATCTCAAACTCACACCTGCCTATTATGCATGTTTGCTATACAACCGATATTATATGATTTGTTGCAAGGGAACGGAAATGCGACTGCTCAGCCCAGCAAAGGAGAGAAAACATTTCCCGGGAAGTGAGAGTTACACAAGAGAGCAATTATTATTTTCCCAAGACTTCTCACTTTCACGAGAAAACTCTTCTACTTCTCACTCCTTCTCCCATCTCTCCTTGACATTTTACTTCAGCTCAAGCTCACTCCACAGTTTTTTTGTAAAATATGTAAAAGTAATTACACGAGCTCTCCAAAGTTTCATTACATAAATTTTTTTACGAAACTAAAAATTATTGAAAAACTCAGTTTCGTAAGTGTGGAAAATATTATATAGATAATATAGGAAAATGGATCGGTTTATAAGTGTTCATCCAAGAAATGAATTCTTGATTCCCAAGCGGTGCTATCGTTTTGTCATTGGAATCCTCTTATTTCTTTACCTTGCCGTGATGCTCGTGGGAGGTGCTGCAATTCTTATTGTCATCGTCTGCTTGGCTCTGCAAATGTTGTCGTAAGTTGTGTTCAAATTCAAACTTTTTTGCATTCCAAAAAGAGCGAATTAAAATTTTTTTTAAAAAGCAAAAAAAGTTGCTATGTCTGGTGAGATTTTAATTAAATATTTTATCGGTCCTAGTGGGAGTGAGGGAATTGATACCTCCATGCACCCAAGTCTCTGGTGGTAGGCGGGGGAGGAGGAATATTTTCGGATTTTGGGATCATCACTTGGTGAATTTTTGACTGAGATTAGCAATGCATTTGGACCAATGCAATGACCAAGTTATTGCGTTAAAAAAATTATTATGAAAATTAAAAATTTACCCGACTTTTGTAATATATTGTAATAAATGTAATTTGTCATATGAAAATAAATGTGAGATTGTTATAAATTATGACAGTAGAATTGAGCCTGGACGAATATTTATTAATGATATTTTATTAGTGCTAAAATTAACATGGTCATTTAGCAACAGCATTTTTTAGATGGGATTTTGTGTCCAACAAGAAAAAATCCCATTGAGGGTGATAAAAAGTATAATTTTTCTCATCTCTTCATTTTCCCTTCTAAATGCATTCTGAGCGTATTTTTGTGTGTCTGCATAGTGCGAGCTGAACTTACAACTTGTAATCAAGCTCTTCCATCTCAATAAATGACATGTGCGTGGATGAAATGAGATCAAAACAATTGAGATTTTTGACACTAATGATGATGAAGAGTGGCGTAACTGGATAAATTGCTTGCTATTTTTCCTATCAATTTAAATTATCTCACTTGTTTTGACAGCCAAGACTCTTGAAAATATTGGAGCAGATAAATAACGAGGAACTTGAGGATGCTCATGCCCTTAATTAATTGATAGGACTGTGTAAAAACAGTTCATAATTTTTTGCTAGAATTGAATTAATATTTTTATCTCTGCCAAAATGGGGCTAAAATTACTTTTATTAGTTTCGCTATTAAGTGTGAATTTTTACTGGGCGGAAGGGGCCAAAGGGAAAATTGTGTGTTATTATGGAAGTTGGGCCCAGGTGGATTCCATTATTCCAGGGGATAAATGCACCCATGTGATTTATAGCTTTATTGGGTTGGACGACAAGACATGGCGCTATAAGTTTTTGGATGGGGATGTAATAGTTTATGAAATTCTAAGAGCTTTATTTTCAAATAGATTGTGTGGGAAAGTTGAAATAATATTTTTTAAAATTTGATGTGTAAGGATAATTGGACGAGAAGCCGATTGCGGGAATTTTTGACGCTCAAATCGAAATTCCCGGCTACCAAGTTCCTTATAGCGATTGGCGGGGGATCGGAAGGGAGTGATAAGTACTCGCGGATGGCTGAGGTGACGTCGAGAAGACAGACTTTCGTTCAGAGTATTGTGGGTGAGCGCGGGATACTAATAATTTAAAATGACGCGCGCGCGAAGCTGAGCGCATTAAATAATGATAGCACAGGGAGAGCCCACTACGTGGGCGACCCTAAATCAAGCCTGCTCTGAGTGTGATTTAAGCTAATCAGGAGGCTTCTGTCAGCTTGCGCTTATTGGCTCGCTGCCAGAGCCCGGTACAAAGAAGGAGGGGAATGGTGTTTAAAAATCTTGAGCCTTCAAATTATGTTATAGGATGGTGAAATCTCAAATTGAATTTTCAGAATTCCTACGAGAGTACGATTTTGATGGAGCTGACATGGACTGGGAATATCCTGGCGCGGATTGGACGGGAGGGCGACCAATAGATAAGCAGACATTCCCTGTTTTAATCCAGGACTTGCGCACGGCTTTCAATGGTATAGGACGACCGCTGGAGATTACTATGGCCGTGAGCATCTCGGAATACGTTCTGGGCTTAGGATACGACGTGCCAAAATTTTGCAAGTAGGGCATTCTACTTTACGCAAGCGCGCGCGCGGCGTGCAATTTTCCCCAAAATCAAGATTTTTGTTGTAAATTATATTTGTGGGTTTCAGCCATGTGGATGCGGTCCATTTGATGGTATATGACCTGCGCGGACCCTGGGATGAGTACGCGGATGTCCATAGCGCTATCCATGCTCGTCGTAATGATAGGGAAGACTACATAAAATACAATTTGGACTACGGTGGCCCCATGTGGAATCGCGCTGGGTGTCCTTTGCACAAATTAATTGTGGGCGTTCCATTTTACGGTCACGAACTTGTAGTGCGCGGGACAAATCAACCTGGAGCGCCGATTGATCAGGATGCTAGTAATGACCTACCTGATGCTGGTTACACAACTTATGCGAAAGTAAGCCATCAATTTGTATGTGACTATATGGATGAGTGCAATTTTAGATTGTTAATCTCCTTTGACCCCAACAGCTCTGCAAGCGCCTAGCAGACAGCACATGGAGAAAGACCTTTGACTTTGAGGTGGGTTGCCCGTACATGATCAAAGGCCAGAGCTTCCTCGGCTACGATGATGAAGTGTCCTTACGATTGAAGACTGACTGGATTAAAGACCATGGATTTGGGGGTGCCATGGTATGGGCCATTGAGGAGGACGATCATAATGGGGATTGTGGCAAGAAGGCCCCGCTCATTTCCACGCTCTATAACAACCTTTATAATTACACTGTCCCAACTTTGTGAAATGCTCTCAATATTACCGACAAATTAAAATCCATTTTAAAAATTAAATATAAACGAATTTGGCTAAAACAATAACTGAATTTTGAGTGTTTATTATATATTTTTTTAATGCGATTAATTTTTTTTTTCAAGTATCCCCAAAGTTGTCGGAAATTTTTTAGAGCTTTTCCAAATCTGCTCAAAATTTTCCAAATCAAATTTACCAAAACGAGTTTCCCATATTTTCCAAAACAAATATCCCAAATTTTCCAAAAAAAATGTTTCAAAATTTTTCAAACAAATTTTTCAAAATTTTCCAAAAAAAAAAAATTTTTCAAAATTTTCGAAAAACATGTTTCAAAATTTTTCAAAAAAAAATTTTTTTTAAATTTTCCAAAACAAAATTTCCCATATTTTCCAAAAAGATTTTCCAAATTTTTACAGAAACATTTTCCAAATATTTTAAAAAAAAAATCTTCCAAATTTTCGCCCTTTTTTTTGCCAAAAAATTTTAGCCATATAGAAAATTCCGGAAATATCCAAAAAATTGTCTCAAACTTATTTTCAATTTTTCAAAAAAATTTCTTCAAAGTTTCGCAAAATTTTCAATAAATATTCCAAACAGTTTTTCCATATTTTTGCATAAATGCGCTAGCACAATTATTTTGTCAAGAAAACCAATTTAGAATTTTCTGGGTCAGTGCAGTCAACGCAAAGCTGCTTTGGATGGCACTACGATCTACGCTGCTAAATAGGGAAATGATTACACCAAAGCAACGTGTCCCTTGTATTACAAAACCTTTAATCACATAAAATAATATGAGCCATTTGACATTTGCTTTGTTCACATTATGTACAGCGTCGGATTTGAATTTAGTGCTTTTGTATATTAAGTTTAACTATATTTAAGCGTATCTTACTAGACGTACCTCAATTATCACATAAACTATTAATACTCTTTACATTTGGCGAAATATATATTATTATTGATAATATTCTAAATTGATGTAAATTCTACTACTCCTGCTTCTCCAAAATTTCTTTCCTAGTAAATGCGATCCGTTGTTTGGGCCTGCCACTTCGTCCACCAACCGAGCTAGAACTAACACGTCGACTAAAAGTTGACGTTACTCGGGCCAGGCTCGTTACAGGGGGATCCGTTGGAGGGGGAGTGGGTGTTGTGGTAGTCGTCGTAGTTGTTGTTGTTGTTGATGTCGAAGTGCCTGAGGAGCTCTCACCTTCAATGGAATAATCATAGGAAAACTCCTCAGCGGAATTGTCTACATGTGACTCAATTCTCAACTTACTCTCCTCCAACTTCTCATGCTCCACTTTCTCTGGAACATCGTCTAATGGTCGTAGAGAATTTGGTGGCGAGTCCACAGGTGCTTCATTGAGACTCTGAAGTTTCGAGTCGGATGCGGGCGTTGATTTATTCAGTTCGGAGAGGAACAATGAGATGTTCAGTTTGGGGCGGTAGGTTGTTATTTTGATGTCAACAAGCTTGGGTGTTGTTGTTGTTGTTGTTGTTGTGGGAATTGTGGTTGTGTGAGTTGTTGTTGTTGTTGTGGTTGTGGGAGTTGTTGTTGTAGTTGTTGTCGCTTCAGTTGTCGTAGTAGTAGGGGTTGTTGTTGTGGGTTCAGGACTAGGCTCAGGCGTTGGCTCTTGAGTAGTGGCCGGTTCTTCCTTAAAGTCTACATCGTCGTCTACGTAATAGTCGTCATCATAAATGGGCAATGGAGTTGTTGTTGTTGTTGTTGTTGTCGTTGTCGTTGTAGTTGATGTGCGCCTTCGTCTGCCATTGCGGAGACGTAGTGGCACGGTTGATGTAGTCGTGGGTTTAGAAGTTGTTGTTGTTGTTGTAGGCTCAGTGGTTGTACTTGTTGTAGTAGGTTCAGTTGTTGTTGTTGTTGTTGTTGTAGCCGTCGTGGGCTCAGTCGTGGTGGTGGTTGTAGTAGGCTCCGTTGTTGTTGTAGACTCCGTCGTTGTTGTTGTTGTCGTAGGCACCGTTGTTGTTGTAATTGTTGTTGTACTTGTCAAAGCTTTCCTTTCCTGTTGTTCTTCAAACTCCACATCAGTATAATAGTCATCTTCATGTAGATCTAAAAAACAACAGAATTTGGTTAACTTCGTGAAAAACAACAAATTTCACACAACTCCAAAAAAGAACAAACTTTGTAAAATTTTGTAAACAACAACAAACTTGAAACAACAACAACCTTTCTAAAATTTTGTAAAACTCAAAAAAACAACAATCTTACTAAAACTCTGACAATTTCCAATAACAACAAATTAAGATGCCATGAAAAACTTGGCTCCCGTGAGAAAATTCCACACACTCAAATCTCCCCTTCCTACAATTTGACTTCCTCGCTCACTCACTCATTACATAACGCTAGGAAGCGCACACTAATAATGGAGCGTATGTTGTGCCTATAGACAAGTTCCTCCTAAGTGGAAATCCACGTCCGTAGCAAAGCGGCAGGGCGGCATTGTAAATGAGAGGAAAAGTTAACATGTTCATTTATTGACGCGTGAGTGGAATGTGCAATGTGTGAGTCAAAATGAGCTTCAATTCAAGTTTCCAATTTGCTCACTATTTTTAGCACTTGTTCTCTCTCCCTCTCTCTAACTCGTACGAGTTTGATAACTTTCGCCCCTAATGTAAAGATAAGCTTCATCTCGCTACATCGCTTACTTAACCAAGTGGAAGGTACGTTTGAGTGAGCAAGAGATTCCTATGTAATAAAAATCCACTGCCTTTGTTCCCAAGTGATAAAAATGTTATCGGCTAAAAATCAAAGGCTTTGCAGATGTTCCTCACTCACTCACTCACTCAGTCAGTCACTGCCCTCACTTTTATCAAACTTGTTCCTATAATAATTTTCCAATTCATAACAACAAGAATGTGTTGAAAAGTGTGGAAATCAATTAGCTAGAATTGTTGTTACAAAATTTGGGCTTACGTTTGAGAGCAGGAGGAATTCCGTCGTCCTCTTCTTCTTGAGCTTCTTCTTCCTCGTTGGAGTCAGAGTAGTAATCTTGATCGAGTCCTGGGGCAGAGAGAGACAGACGGTTAAATGGACGGGGCTTATTGGCACCTGTTAAATTGGTTGAGCTGCTCGTCGCACTCTTTTCAATCGTTTCTAATTCATTTTGACGGGATGGCAGAACAATAATGTTATTTGCTTTGCTAATCACGTCCGGTTTAGTGTCATCCACGTAGTAGTCCTCATCACTGTAATTGAAATTGGAGGGGTCGTGGTTGTAGTTGCTGTTGTTTACAGGTAAAGAGGCAACATTGGCAGAATCTACAGGATGAAGAGGAAGAGTGTTAAGAATTTTACGATAATTTGATGAATGTGGGCAAATGAATTGTTAAACGTTTTGACACACATTTTTCAACGTAATTTGAGTCCATGGACTCAAATTGTGTGCAATGAGAATGCATGTGGAAAAAATTTTGAGCAAAATTTTTGAGGGGCTTGATGAAAAATTTGTGGAAATTTTAGTCATTTTGACGAAATTTTGGGGCAATGTGAATTTCTTGGGAACTTTACCACACAATGAGGGTATGATCAAATATCTGGGCAATTTGGTGGATTTTACCAAAATTTTGACAAATCGGGCGGAATTTGGCCGGATTAGATGAAAATGTGGAGGAATGGGATATGAAGATTTTTTCATGGATTTGACAAAAAGTTTTTGGGATTTTGGTTGATTTGAGCCAAATTTTTTTCCAAATTGGACCAAAATTGTTGCCACAATTTTTGTTGATTTTTGTTGAAAATTATAGTGAGGGTGACCAAATTTTATGCGATCTCAGGAAAATATTGACCAATTTTTCATGCAATTTGGGCAATTTGACAAAATATTTTTTCTTAATTTTGCCCATAAATGTTAGCCCAATAAACCAGAATGGTTTGAGTCAATTTGTTTAAAATTTTAGTTTAGGGTGACCAAATTATATTCGATCCAAGAAAATGTCCTCGAATTTTTCTACCAATTTGACCGATTGGATCAAATTGTTTCTAAATTTGGCAAAAATTTCAATGTATGTGACTGATATTTTAGTCGAAATGACCAAAATTTCAATGACTATGTGACCCGTATTTTAGTCAAAACGAGCCGAATTTTCATGGATTTGACCCAAATTTCCATCTAAGTCACTCCAAAGAGCCCAATTTTCCCCATGCGATTTCCATAGTCAAAATTTTTTCAAGCCCTAAATTTTGACCAAATTCAACCAAATTTTGAGTGACCTTACCTTCAATGGCCTTGACAATTTCCTCTGACGAGCTCACAGGAGGGGCTTCCGTTGACCTGAAAGAGAGTGTGAACAAAGGCAGAATTTTTCCCGCCGGTAAAACCGAGCTTCTCGGTCTTTCAGTGGTCCATGTGGTAGGGAAACCCTCCGTAGTCTCCGCTTGAAGGGTCGTGATTGGCTGTTCCGTAGTAAATGTTGTAGGAAAAAGAGTCTCAGTCACAGCCTCCTCAGCTCCAGCTGCCTCACTGGTTGTTGTTGTTGTAGAACTTGTTGTTATTGTGGGCGAAGCCGGTGTTGTTGTAGGGGGCGGAGCAGTCGTGCTAGAAATTTCAAAAGTCGTCCCGATTTCCGTCACAGCCTCAGTTTCCTGGGCTTCCGTGGTGGTGGAAGTGGTGGATGAGGCCACGAGATGACGCACTATTTCTGCCGTAATTCCCGACGTGGGCTTGTACGTCGTAGCTTTAATCACCGTCTCGTTCCCCACTGAAGAAGTTACATTCTTGGGCTGGGCCAGGATCTCGTTGTGAAGTGGAATGGGAAAAAATCGTCGTTCTGTAATAAAATGGCATTTTTTATCGTCATGTGTGCTAAAAAAATCATTGGATTTCATATGTCAAAATTATGTAGCATTTGGTAAAGGAGGAATGGATTACCTGCAATAACCTCGTCATAGTAGGAAGACTCGTCGACTTTTTTCTCATCGGTTATGTTAGTGCTGGGTTCCAATAAATCCAAGTCAGAGTCATTAAGGTCAAATTCCAGGCCTTGGATCTACATAAAAAGGTAATGGAGGGGATTGGATTAATAGGCAAGAAGAAGGAACTATTCAAATAAATCGTGGGGTAAAAACTTGATCTAGTTTCTACGTCTTTTTCCCACTCTCACTCTCTTTGTAGCTTGAGCTGTCCCATGTAACTTTTACAATGAAATGGGATGGAACAACTGCATAAAAACTTGCACTACCGGCCGCTTTAAAGGTGTACATAATTATTTTTTTAATTTATCCGTGGCTCTTTGTTATTCAAAACTTGACGGATTTGCCCTTACTTAAAATAATAAGGAGGCGGAATTTCATGGCAATTTTTAGATATTTTGGCCAGTATGACGTAAGAAATGGCAAAGTTTTGACGATTTTGAATATTTTGCCAAATCGATATTTTGATAATTTTGTTATATTGTGATTTGGGCAGCTTGGGAAAATCAGAAGTTTGCAAGTTTGGGTAAATCAGAATTTTGATAATTTTGGCAAATCGGGATTTTGACAATTTTGGCAAATTGAGATTTTGACAATTTTGAGAAATCGAGATTTTGACAATTTTGGCAAATCCGAATTTTGACAATAGTGGCAAATCGAGATTTTCATAATATATGACAATTTGGACAAATCCGAATGCAGCAAATTTTGACAAATCTAGATTTTGGCTATTTCCCCCCATAAGAATTATTTGCTATAATGGAAAACCAGAATTTCAACCATAAATACAAATCTGAATTTGAACCGACATTTGGAATTTTTCCAAGAAAAAAAAACCCAAAAATGTGCACACATGTTGTGCAAATTTCAACTGGATTTGTGCGACCACGCTAATTGCATTGATTGCTATTTCTGGTATGGAATTCATAAAACTATATAATGAACGACGTCGTAAAAATCATAGCCCAAAGCGTGTAAAATCTCTCAATTTAACATAGTTAAGATGGACATTGACGTTTTTTGCAAAATTAATTGCAATGTATTATATTCTCATGTTTACACAAGAAAATAATGTGCGGAAAATTGCCGTGTATCAGTTTTAATTCAATTAAATTTCCCTCACTACTTCCAAGCAAAAAACTCACCTCAGAATTATTATTATGTACTCCCCTTGGAACGATTTCAGACTCAAGAGCAATATTATTATTGCTCTCATCATGATGGGAAGCATCATTGGAAAAAATCTCAGGCTCAAGCAGAGATTTTTCCGAGCTTTGATCAAATACAACAGTTTCTTCAGCCTTTTCCGTCGTAGCCTCAACATTATTGTTATTCTCTTCAATGCTGGGCTGGGCAGTTGTGGTCGTGCTCAGTACAACCGTTGAAGAAGACTGAGAGCCTTGGAGATCATGGGAGGTTGTAGGTATTTGGGGAGTGGAAAGTTCTTGATGCGGAACAACGGAGGTAAAATTATAAGCATAAGCGAGATTTTTCGGGGCTCCGATATTCACATTGACTTGGACAGACGAAGCTGTCCCTTCATCACCAGCACGTTTAATTTCATAGGAGAAGCCGCCCACGCCCGAGGGGTTGAATGTCAAAGGGTTGTAGTGAACTTGGAATGACGCTGGTGATTGAGGTGTTGGCGCTATAAACAGATGATAAAAATACAAACGGATAATAAGGCAGGTTGTTTACAAAAAACAATTCCAAGAATTATTGCTCACTTAAAAAAATACATATGAGGCGGTTTTTATGTAATCCACCTTATCAATTCCCCAATATAAATTATGTATCAATGATTATGGTGTTAAGAGTTTTTACCATATAAATACATGGGAGTAGGTATTTTCCAAATGGACACTTTCATTTTGTCTCATATGGCATTTACGTGTATGAGTAGTACATAACTGCAATACTAATAATAGGCTAAGCCTGTGTAAAATACATGGGAGTAGATATTTTTCAAATCGACAGCTTCAAAGTACCCTAAATATGGAATTAAGGTAGCAAAATTGTGATGGTATGCCGATTTTCATTCGAATATTACATTAGAGTAGGTACTTTTACAATGGACAATTTCACTTTGCCCCGTTTACGGAGCGCTAGGAGTCGATTTCTTTGAAATATATGGGAGTAGCTATTTCTCAAATGGACAGTTCCTTTTGGCAGGAACTGTGAGTGACCCAGTACTAATAGCAATATTGAGGTACGATTCAATTAAAATGGATGGGAGTAGATATTTCTGAATCGACAGTCTCAATTTGCCCCATAATAAAAATTATGCTTGGTATTAATTGTAACGGTGTTATAGGGTCTGTTATATTTAAATACATGGGAGGAGCTATGTTTGAAATTGAGAGTCTCATTTTGCCCCATTTAAGTAATAAATAGCAATATTTGGAGTGTAAGGGGTCCATTATTATAATAAAATACATGGGGGTAGCTATTTTTGAAATCGACAGTCTCATTTTGCCCAGTATGAAAATATGTAGCAATATTTCGAGTGCTAGGGCACAATTATTAGTATAATAAAATACAAGGGAGTAGCTAATCTTGAAATCGACTGGCTCTTATTGCCCCATATAAGTGATTTAGGAATGATTGCAATGTTCAGAGGCTACTCCACTCTTGCACGTGTGTACATTCATTATAGAGAATATTTCAAAACTGAAAGTTTCATTTTGCCCCAAATTATTTCTTCCAATTCCAGAACTCCTTCGAGCACTCGGAATTTTAAACACAGGTTGTATTGGCTGGATAAAAAAACCTCGTTTAAAATTTCCCGGAGCTTTTCAATTAAAAATAAAAAATTGTTTGAGTAGAACTCAATTTTCAAGTAAAATTGTACAGAAACTCTGCATGGAAAGATCAAGTGGGAATTTTTTTCATGAAATCGGCCTAATCTTCCGTTGCCCCAAAATATTTTTTTTACTGACAAATAAAATATTTTAAAGGATAAAATCCGCTAGGAAAATCCATCTCGACAAGGGGTGTGAGTAACTTTTAACAAAATCAGCTGTGTCAATTTTCCAAAATCGTAGAGATAACTTTTTTGGGGCAGAAATTTTATTTAATTAAAGTAAATTTTACCTGTGGGTACAGGAACCGTAACATAGCGGAGAGGGCTGACAACGGCGGGAAACGAAGCAGCGACGGAATTTTCATGGATATTTGCATTATTGTTGCTCCCTTCCAAGCCATAGCTGTAGGAATAGAGTGAAGGTTTGGGAGTGGGAATGTTTGAGCTGAAGGTATTCACATGGGAAAATGTTTGACCAAAGGCTGAGTTGAAGAAGCTGCTATGACTGAGAGGCAGAGGTTTACTCCGAGTGCTCACTTTGGTGAGTGCGACCGCCGGGACGGCCTGGATTGTATGGGAAGGAGGAAAATGTGGAGAAGGATTAGCATGGAAAGTTTGAGTTCCTGTGGCTGCTGCCACTTGACTATCCCCGAGTCCATGGGAAAATTGGACAGGATTGTCCAAGTTGCCGGGGTTCTTTTGGTAAAAGTAGAAAAAACTTGCTCCGTCCGTGACCAGGAAGATTTGGAGGAGGACGCCCAGCAATGGGGTTAGGAAATTCCGTGGAATCTATTTTTGCGTGAAAATATGGCATTTTTTATAGAAAATATGTTACAATTTTTCTTGCATGCATTTTTCTCGTTTTCCAATTAGATAACACATTTTTAGTTACATTTACTTCTACAGTGTTAATAAAGTTTATGGTGGTACATATTGTTTGCTATGCATTTTAGTATTCAAATGTGGGAGCTCGTGATAAAATATTCTCATGAAGCACTTTACATAATTATCTCTCTCAGATACATGACTCCGTCACAAATGGAATGCTAATAATTAATTCCGGGAAACAAAAAATTATTTAATAAAACTCAAAAAACTAGAACAAGCTCTCCTTGAATTGATCTGTTACATATTTGAAAAAAAAAATAACCAAAAATTGAAAGCTAAAGTTTCAACTATAAAAATATCTGTTTAGCATTTGCGTTGAAATTTAAAGCAACAATTCTACAACTTAAAATTTTAGAGTAAAAAATTAAACCAACATTTCTGTGAAGAATTTTAACCCACATTGCAACTAAAAATTGAAACCCGAATTTTTTCAGTCAAAATTTGGAAAAATATTTAAACGCAAATTCGAGATGAAAATTGCTGTAGAAAATGAAATTTTATATTTAAAGAAAACAATCCCCAAAATTTTAGCAAAATTTTTGAGCAAAAAATTTAAAGGAACATTTCAACCTGTTGAGTCACTTTAAGTTTTGCGTTTTCATGACCCCAAAATATTTTTTACATCTAAACCAATGGTTTTCCAACTAAAATTTTCCCACAATCCCTGTGAAATTTTCTGGAAAATGAATCAAGAATCAATTTTTTACCACCCTCATATTCCCCCTTTATCCCCCATAAACATGAAAATAGATATACCGGCATATTTGGACCCAATAAGTCACCCCAATTAAATTGTGTGAAATCCAAGGGTTTCATTAAAATATTTGCAAATTTATTTTCCACCCCAAATCAAACTATCAAACCTTAACTAATTCAATCAAAATTTCTTACCATTTTAAATTAGGTTCTCCAGTCAGGCTCAATCCCATGTACACAACGATGACACAAACACCAAAAAGCTAGGAACTAAATAGGAAGAGCCAAAAAATAAATATAGAATATTTCCTCTAAAAAATTAAACACTCAATAAAAATATTTTCCACGCTCAAGAAAATACGTAATAACTTCCTGCCCCGTCCATACACCAACAAGAACAACAACAACTCCTTGACAAAATAGAAACTTCAGATCAAGATTAACAAGAAAAGTTGTTATGCCTCACTCAATGTGTAACTATTTCCCCAAGTGAGTCTTTTGCAAAGAAAAAATTTATTCTCAACTCTCCCAGCCTCACAGCCTGTCCATCCAACACCAAATTCTCTCTCTCTCTCTCGCTCTTTCTTAGTCAGTCAATATTCTAGTGAAATTCTCTCAAGGGGAAAACTCACTCAATAATTTTCAGTCCCTTGAACTTTTCCATACATAAAATCACACAAGTCTGCCAAAGAACCACACAAACAAGATTTCAATAAGTCAAAATTTAAAAAAATCCCAATTACTCTTCCCATTGAAAAAATTTTCCAATAAAAAAAAGTCCCCACAAAAAATTTTACAATACAAAGAATTTGGCAATAAAAAATGATTTTCCACAAAGATTTTCCAACAATTTTTTTTCTAGCACAAAATTTTCCCCCAAAAATATTTCCAGCACAAAAATTTTCCCAAGCAAATTATTGGGGAAAAAAATTTTTCATCACAAAAATTTTTCCCACAAAATTTTCCAACAAAAAATATTTAGCAAAAAATTTTGCAACAAAAAATATTTTCCAGCAAAAGCAATTTTTCTCACACAATAAAATTATTTTTTCTCCCGCGAAAATATTTTCCAGCCCAGCCCTTTTGATTTAAACTGACGTGTTTTCTTTTTTCCAAATCAGGGTCCACCCTTCCGGTCCAGAGTCACAAATAATTAGCAAGTTCTTTAAAAAAATACAGGGAAATTATTGGGAAAATTATTTATGACTGCACTTGAGAGCGGTAAACAACTCAAGAGAGATCATTTTTCTCAAGTGCCTCAACACGAGCATTGCAAGGGTTTGAGCTAGGAGGATGTAAAGTTCTAGCTTTTAAAACCTACTCCCTTTCAAAAGTCTAACTTTTTTTCAAGACCTCAGCTTCTTATTAATTTCCACATATAATTTAATGAGAAATGTTATAGGCATAGAGAAAATCACTGTGAAGCCTGACCTTGCTCTTTTAACAATCAGATAATAAAGCAAAGTCTTTTGACATTTCATTCACTTGCTCATTCAAAGAAGCAAAGGCTTTATTAGTTGAGTCGGTTATTAGTGCAGAGGAAAGAACAGGTCCAATTGCCCAGGAGTAGTGGGTTACTCATTTCATTAGTATGTACATTAATGTGTATGTAAACAAGATTTTCTTACTCACGTCAACGGTCTTTTCTATGTAACGTGTGCTCTCAGACCTGTTCACCTTCCTCGTATGTCTAACCATTGCTGGGATTTAAAATCCATGGGAGTTACATAAGTGAGAAAAACTTTTCTTTTCATTTGTGAGGACAGGTTGCTTGTAATGAGCTTGTCTATAGAGGATTCCTAAAGCTGTGAGTCAGAGTGGTATGAACTTATATGAACTCACATAAAATCCTATGGATTTGAGTCATAAGGCTAAACAAGGGGAGGCAATTGAATCCGTGAGTATTTAAATGCATATAAGTGAATATCGAGGGATGTGTGATGGGAAAACTCGTGTATGATGTCCATATGAGCGTATGGCTTTTGATGCATAATATAAACGTGTATTGGGTATTAACCCAAATTTGTAGATACAAGCGTGTTTGTTATATGTGCGCCTGTGTTTATTTATATTGGAAAGGGAAATTGAATAAATTAAATGCATTGAATAAATTTCCCTGATATTGTCCCAAAATTTCTTATTCTTCAAAATTG